>JXCR01138305.1:0-18231 GCA_002079205.1 Phalaenopsis hybrid cultivar | reverse complement strand
TGGGTAATTCTGCTACTCAGAAGGGTTATGTCTGTTGAAGCCCGATTGAGGAGAGACTCTATGAGTATGGATGTGTTATTCAAAGAGTTTGAATCATACTATACTCTGGAGGTGAATTCACCTTCGGTGACTTAACAACCATCAGAGATATGAGGCAAGAGAGAGTGAGTAGTACTGGTGATGGAGTGGTGTAAGTGGAAGAAAAGCCATGTCTTGTGATGTTTGATGAATCAAATAAGGAGACAAAAACCGAGAAGATTGACCCCAGAGGTAGTGGGATTCAGGCTAAAGTAAGCTAAGGGTGTATACATAGAGGAAGAAGCAAACTTAGGGAATAGAGTCTACAGGGCCAACAAATCCCAAGCCCTAGCCTTCGCCAACTCTTGAGACACCTGCACCATTTACCTTTGATTCAAAACTCTCAGGGGATATTATTTCTCATCCGTGCACTCCTACCCCTTCAACGTTAAGGAGGACCTTCCACAGCAATTAGAGACATCCTCCTGATCGTTTTGGGCGGGAACTTAGCATTGCGAACTTTGTTTCCTATCTGACATCTCACATTTGCATGGAGCATTCATTGCATCATTGGACTCTGTCTTTGTACCCAAGTGTTGGAAGGTTGCTAAAGAGGATCACAAGTAGAAAGCGGTGATGCATGAAGAGCTTGGAGCTCTTTATAAAAGCTTAACATGGGAGATTGTAACACTGCCAGCAGGGAAGAAGGAAGTTGAATGCAAGTGGATCTTCACGGTAAAGCAAACTTCAGAAGGGAAGGTGGAGAGGTACAAAGCACAACTAGTAATAAAAGAATACTATTAGACGTATGATATTGATTATGATGAAACTCTTGCATCAGTAGCAAATATAAACAAGGTGAGGACATTGACTTCTCTGATAGTGAATGATGGATAGAGACTCCACCAACTGGATGTGAAGAATTTCTTTCTTCATGGAGAGCTATTGAAGGAAGTATATATGGAGATATCACCAGGATTTAGTACATCCCATAAGGTGGGCAAGGTGTGTAGACTCAAGAAGTCACTGTATGACTTGAAATAGTCACCTCGAGTCTGATTTGACAAGTTTAGAATGACGAAGATTGACTTGGAATATCAGGAGATCAATGCAGACCACACGGTATTCTTTCGACAATATGTATGTCACACTACCATATTTGTGTGTATGTGGATGACATAATTATAACTAGTGATGATGAGTCAGAGATAGCTCAACTGAAGGAAAGATTGGGGATGCATTGAGGTAAAGTATCTTGGACAACTCAGATACTTTCTTGAGATTGAAGTGACCCATTGACCTGAGGGGATAATCCTATCCCAGAGAAAGTATGTGCTGAATCTTCTCACGGAGACAAGTATGTGGGGGTGCAACCCTATAGTCTCTCTAAATTGATCAGAAGGTCAAACTCAATACAGTGGCAGATGAATCAGTTGATATTGAGAGGTACCAGAGGCTTGTGGGCCTCCGGATCTATCNTCAGTGATTTCATTTGAACTCATCCTTTACTTAAGCCGCTAGTAGCTCTCTATGTATTTTCAATACAAGCTAGCTAAAATTAATCATTTTAAAACAAGCATTTGATAAGTTTTGCTATATAATTTTACATTTATGAAGTGTTTTCATATAGTATTGCATATCAACGCAAACCTATAAATGGTGGGTTTAGATAGCGAGTTTGCCATGGTCAAATCTTTTACATTAATCTTGTACTTACTGATAATTTAGTGACATCCTAGAATTTCCCAATTGAAGTTCTATTTCTCTACTATTTTTTTTTGTCTTATGCCCATTCATATTATTAAAGCAAATGCATCATCCTGAATAAATTTGGATTCAACAATTAATTATGCTGANGGGGGGGGGGGGGGGGGGGGGGGGTGATACCCCACAGATTCCGAGGAGGGGAATGATATGAAGCGGATACCAATCTTGATGATAAGATATATCAAAATCAGGCCTAACTGAGGAAGGGAATTGTTCATGGTGAGTATGCCCTAGAATGGAGTGCAGGTCATTAAAGATGACGGGAGATGGAGATATTTTGGGAATTAAAGGATTGGATCTTCTAGGTAGGATTGATTTTGAGGTCCTGAAGGTCTTGGTAGGGCTTATACAGGGAGCTAGTGCCTTGACAAGAACCGCGACTTCAACACATGCTTCGACGCAGGTGAAGCTAGATCTCTCTCTCATGGATTTGAAGTTTGATGGACCGACCACTTATATGAGCTGGTCACGTCGGATTGAGGCGGATTTAGTAGGGAAAAAACTAGTGGGACATCTGACCGAGGACGAACCAAAAAGTGACAGTGTTGAGAGAGATAAGTAAAGGACTAATCACACCTTAGTATACCTGACTACTCAACTCAATGGTTTTGCAATTGCATCCTCAGTCAATGGTATTCAAAAAGTGAGGAACATCTGGGCAAAGCTGAAGAAAATTTATGCTGGAACTGAGAACCATGTAAGGGTAGTTTAGATTCAACGATAGATAAAAGCCGTGGTACAGAGTGATAAATCAATTCAGGAATACTCCATAGATTTTGAGAGGTTGTGAGCGGATCTTGATTACTTCTCACGAATGTCAAGCTATAGCCATCCAGAGTGTAAGAAAAGAGATATCTTGAGCTTTGATCAAAGAAGATCTGTCTTCCTAGCTCAGACGACTATTCCTACACTAGATGATGCCACTATTGCGATGGTACAAGGGGAGATTCACATGAAACTACACTTTGAGTCTAGTGGTTTTTCGAGCGCAGGATAAGCATTAGCTACCGCGAGACCAGGTATGTTAGGTGTCCAGGGGAGACTTACAAGTGCTACAACTGTGGTGAAGTTGTCCATCTAAGCAGGGCCTATCTTAAGCCATCTAAGGAGAGAGACAAGTGGACGTGAATAAAGTGGAGGTCATGGTCGTGGTCATGATCGTGATCGCTGTTGCGGGGGTCGGAAAGGTGAAAGAGGGGATACCGGGTAAATCTGATGGTAGCAGAGGACGAGGGAGAGACATGTATGATCTTTACTAGTGAGGATCATGAGTGCCTGGAGCTGTTGAAGAGGAAGCATAAAACAGTAAGAGATGGAGCTGGGGATGTTTCAAATCCATCAACATCAAGGGGTAACATTGCCACTCTTCTTACTTCAGCAAAGGTACTGATGACACACTTGCTCTTACCTCTATTTTCTCTACAGGATCATCAAAATGGATCATAGCTTCTGGTGCATCTCGTCACGTAACATGTACTGCTGGAGAGTTCTTTTCATATATTCATCTAGCAGTACCAAAGAGTATATAGACTATTGATGGTACAACACAGCCTGTAGTTGCTAAGAGTATAGTGAGATGTACCAATCATATGACTTTATCTAATGTTTTGCATGTTTCTTCTTTTCCAGTAAATCTCTTATTCATTAGTGTCATTATTCTTCAGTTAAAATGCATTGTTTTTTTTTGTATTCCCCGGGTAATCTTCCAAGAAAAATGATAGGTTGGACAATTGAGACTAGAACGTGGCATAGTGGACTCTGGTACTTAGATCGAGAGGGGATGGACTCAGCTTTGACATCCATAGTGGAAAGTGCTACAGCAGGAGAATCTGGGAGGAACATCGAGTATGTGTCACTGCTACATTACAGACGTATGAGACATTCTAGTCTTAGTTTACTAAGCTGTTGTATCCATGTTTGTATGAACAAATAAATAAGGAGAAACAGTTGGTGATGCTTGTGAGTTTGGCAAGCTCACTGGCATGCTCACTGGGAGCTAATATATCAGTTTTGAGAATAAGAGCTCTGGTGTGCTTGATTTGATACATTATGATGTATGTGAACCTTATCCTACTAGTTTTATGAATGATTATTATTATTTTGTTACATTTATTGATAACTTTTCTCGTGTTACCTAGATATATTTATGATACAAAAGAGTGAGGTGGTTGCTTGCTTTAAATATTTTTACAAGGTAATCCAGACCCAATATGGGGCAATTGTGAAGGCGTTAAGATCTAATAATGGGACATAATATATCAACAAAACATTTGTGGACTATCTGTCAACTCAAGGGATACAACACCAAACAACATGCCTATACACACCAACACAGAATGAAGTAGCATAGAGGAAGAATCAACATTCTAGAGATAGCCTGGAGCATGCTGATGGTAATGAATGTCCCACAGTACTTATGGGGGCAAGCAGTGTTGAAAGCATCTGTTGGGAAGTTGGATCCCAAAGCTGTGAAATGTTTGTTCCTGGGTAATTCTGCTACTCAGAAGGGTTATGTTTGTTGAAGCCCGATTGAGGAGAGACTCTATGAGTATGGATGTGTTATTCAAAGAGTTTAAACCATACTATACTCTGGAGGTGAATTCACCTTCGGTGACTTAACAACCATTGGAGATATGAGACAAGAGAGAGTGAGTAGTAGTGGTGATGGAGTGGTGTAAGTGGAAGAAAAGCCATGTCTTGTGATGTTTGATGAATCAAATAAGGAGACAAAAACTGAGAAAATTGACCCCAGAGGTGGTGGGATTCAAGCTAAAGTAAGCTAAGGGTGTATACACAGAGGAAGAAGCAAACTTAGGGAATAGAGTCTACAGGGCCAACAAATCCCAAGCCCCAGCCTTTCCTAAATCTTGAGACACCTGCACCATCTACCTTTGATTCAAAACTCTCAGGGGATATTATTTCTCCTCCGTGCACTCCTACCCCTTGAACGTTAAGGAGGACATTCCACAGCAATTAGAGACATCCTCCTGATCGTTTTGGGCGGGAACTTAGCATTGCGAACTTTGTTTCCTATTCTGACATCTCACCTTTGCATGGAGCATTCATTGCATCATTGGACTCTGTCTTTGTACCCAAGTGCTGGAAGGTTGCTAAAGAGGATCACAAGTAGAAAGTAGTGATGCATGAAGAGCTTGGAGCTCTTTATAATAGCTGAACATGGGAGATTGTAACACTACCAGCAGGGAAGAAGGAAGTTGAATGCAAGTGGATCTTCACGGTAAAACAAACTTCAGAAGGGAAGGTGGAGAGGTACAAAACACAACTAGTGATAAAAGGGTACTATTAGACATATGACATTGATTATGATAAAACTCTTGCATCAGTAGCAAAGATAAACACGGTGAGGACATTGACTTCACTGAGAGTGAATGATGGATAGAGACTCCACCAGCTGGATGTGAAGAATCTCTTTCTTCATGGAGAGATATTGAAGGAAGTATATATGGAGATACCACCAGGATTTAGTACATCCCATAAGGTGGGCAAGGTGTGTAGACTCAAGAAGTCACTGTATGACTTGAAGCAGTCTCCTCGAGCCTGATTTGACAAGTTTAGAATGACGAAGATTGACTTGGGATATCAGGAGATCAATGCAGAACACACGATATTCTTTCGACAATATGTATGTCACACTACCATATTTGCGTGTATGTGGATGACATAATTATAACTAGTGATGATGAGTCAGAAATTGCTCAACTGAAGGGAAGATTGGGGATGCATTGAGGTAAAGGATCTGGGAAAACCCATATACTTTCTTGAGATTGAAGTGATCAACAACAAATGCAGAATACAGGCTTATGGCATTAGGAGTTGCTGAGATGATGTGGTTGAAAGCCTTATTGGTTGAAATTAAAGTGACCAAGGAACTAAAATGAAGTTGTGGTTTGACAACAAGTCAGCATTCAACATTGCTAACAACTCGGTACAACACAATAGAACTAAACATGTGGAGATTGATAGATTCTTCATCAAAGAGAAGTTGAATAATTGACTGTTGAAACTAAGTCATATAGTTTTTGGAGGGTAGGTGGCTGGTTGCCTCACTTAAGGACTTAGCTCAATGGAGTTTGTTAGATTATATGACAAGATAGGCTTAGTGAATATCATTCGTTCATCTTGAGGGGGAGTATTGAGAGTTATGTATAATAAGAGGGTTTTATTGGGTTTATTTGTTAAAGATTGTAAACCCCATTTAAACATATCTGTTGAATGATAGTAAGTTTTGGTTTATTTTCTTTCAATTTTTTTGTGATGGATAAAGTGCAATTCACTTAAGAGAACAGATGTTTCATTGGAGGACCAAGTATATTGATGTTTGGTACCTGCTTCATCAAAGTGAAAGATAAAGATGAGCAATTCTATTAACAGTTTATTGAAGTAATCCCTGCTCTCAAGTTTTAGATAATGCTTCTAGTTGATTGATTTGTGCATCTGTTGATGCCCATTGTGGCTTTGGATGAGGAGAAGCCTCTAGTGATTTGAATAAATTTGGTTGCCTGCTTTGTTCACTGATAAAGTTAGAATTTAATAAAATGAAGAATGAATGAGTTATGCCAAATTAATGTAAAATTATTTTGGAACTGCCAATCAACCCTAATTTCTTTTACCATGCATGTAGGCTAGACTCCTTATGTGATATGCGTCGACAATGACGCAAGGATAGCGCTCAAGTGATTTGATTCAACTCTTCTTTTAGTCAAATTATCTTGAAGAGCTTCGAGGGTTCTTCTTAAATCACTAAGCAAACATAGAGAAAGAAACTCATGAGCAGTTGACAAGATTCTTTTGCATTGTTCTAAAAGATATGGTGTGAAGCAATTCAACTTCTTTCTTTGGCTTTCTCTTTGAGAAAGATTGCTTAATGCTTTGGGGAGATCTTTGCCAAACCTTTGTATTAGTTTTCTTTTGGAAAGGAATTGGTATGTATAATGATTAAGTTGATATATATGCTGATTGAAGCATGTTACAATTTAAAAGAAAAAAATGAATATTATTTTATCCATACAAAGGAGGTAAGTGTGATTCTGCTATAGAAAGGTATTGTCTATTTAAGAAAGAGGTGTCACTATTTTAATTTTAATTTTTTTTATNGATGCATACTTGTATTAGGTTATTTCTCTCATATTAATCTCAATAATCTAAATAGCTGCAGAGTTTTTTTTTCTTTTCTGACTCATTTTCTTACACTTTCTAAAATATTTTTTACATCTTAACTGTCGTGGCAGGTTAACCAGAAGATGATCCTAACTCTTACAGCCAGCATCATGTATTGGAGCTTGCAGCAAGGACCAGAAAGCTCTGAACTCTCTGAATCAGAAGCCTCTGCAGAGGATTGTTCTTCTCAGTTGGCTCCTCTAGATGGAGAAGGAAGTGTTGTTGCCGAGGGTGTTTCTAATCTGGCCATTAATGATACAGCTTCAGATACAGCACAAGCAGAAAAAGATAGTACTGGTACTGAGGGAACATAAACGTATTAAGCATCATAAGGTTTTCTTCATCTATAGAGAGAATTCATTTCCTTGGTTTTGGTGAATATATCAAAATGAAATTTTTTTTGTCTTTTTTCCTTCATTTTGTGATGAAAATTGTTTCTTTGGATGTGGGCCAGAGGTCTTGTTATAGTTGTATAGGTATTCTTTCAGCAAGCAAATTCGTTTGAAATAAGTAACAGCAAAAGAAAAATTTTGCGTTTTTCAGTTGTTGTTTGGTGTAAAAGGAATTGATTTGCATTGAGCAATTACNTTGTTGCCGAGGGTGTTTCTAATCTGGCCATTAATGATACAGCTTCAGATACAGCACAAGCAGAAAAAGATACTACTGGTACTGAGGGAACATAAACGTATTAAGCATCATAAGGTTTTCTTCATCTGTAGAGAGAATTCATTTCCTTGGTTTTGGTGAATATATCAAAATGAAATTTTTTTTGTCTTTTTTCCTTCATTTTGTGATGAAAATTGTTTCTTTGGATGTGGGCCAGAGGTCTTGTTATAGTTGTATAGGTATTCTTTCAGCAAGCAAATTCGTTTAAAATAAGTAACAGCAAAAGAAAAATTTTGCGTTTTTCAGTTGTTTGGTGAAAAAGGAATTGCTTTGCATTGAGCAATTTGTTATTTCAAAGAAACATACAAAACTATTGAATTTACATGTGATCATACTTGAGGTTTTATATGACCTTCAAACTTCACAATAGTTTCCAATGAATGGTTTCTTTTACCATGATATTTGTAGCAAGGATGAAATTCCTGTCTCAATTATAGCTCATTTCAAAGNATGAATGGTTTCTTTTACCATGATATTTGTAGCAAGGATGAAATTCCTGTCTCAATTATAGCTCATTTCAACGGTATCGGAGACGATGCTAATTTTTTATTCTACGGGCATTAGCATCCAACGTCAATATCTTCTAACAAGTAGTATCGTCTTTTTTGAACTCATTGGCATCACTAATATTGATATTTAGCATCAGTAATATGATGAAAGTTTAAGTCTACTCCATCAAACGAGGACAGTCATTTTATTTTTCAAGAAAATATCAGAGCTTCACCATTAGAACTACAAGTTTTGATTGCCTCCAAATCTAGTCCATCTGATAGAGAAATATTTGCGTACGTCTTATAGTTGCGTACATATTAGGTTATTCGGAGGGTACAGGTCGGTTACATCTAGGTTATACCTCTTGTAATTCTTCCTGTAATTTTAGTGCAACTCACTTGTACCCTCCGAATAATTTAATATGTATGTCTTACGTATACAAATATTTCTCCATTTGATGAGGGCAATCACATCCTTACAAAAAAGTCAGAGCATCACTATAAGAATTACAGGTCTTAAATTACTTTCAAATTCAGGTTTTTTTTTTAAAAAAAAAGAATGCGAAACGATCATATCATATGACAAATAAAATTTCTACAATTTATCAAGTACTCATAAATTAATTCATAATTTTCAATTTTTCCTTTTATCAAAATAAAAAAAATAAAATAATATTTGATTATATTTGTTAAGAGTAATTATGTTCATAATTTCCTTTCTTTAAAAAAATAATAATAACAATTATTTATTAGATATACATACATATGATAAATCTTTGTAAGTCTATTAGAATACACATAATATAATGAATAAATAAGTTTAGTTGTTTAATCATTTATGTCTTATTTTCTAAATGGTGTAGGATTGCTAGTTGAATCGTTGAACTTGTAGAAGTATCACATTTACTAACTCGAGGTAAGTAATTACTTTTTATTAAAGGATAAACTTACTTTTCCTAGTTAGGGGGTTAATCCTAATCAATTGTAGTAGATTCATAGTTATTCTATTGGATTGCCAGTCATGCTCTTGTTATAGACTTTAATTATTGTTAATGATGAAATCTCTATTCGTATTAATTTATTGATGCAAAGTTTGTTGTATATTTGAATTAATCCTACAATTATGATCCTTTTTTTCTTGAATTGTATGAAATTGAATCTATTATGTCATAAAACTGTATAAAATTACATATTTCTTACATAGTGTACCTGTAAAAATAATTTGTCATGCCTGTGTATAATGATATGGAGATCGGTGGAACCTTTTTTAAGTTTTGGCTTAACCTGAATGACAAGTTCGTAGAGTGATGTCTCTACAAAAAATTGTTAGCTTTCTTTGGGTTGATATTGATTTTCTCGATTTTAAGGTGTTTGTTAAAACCAACTATATAAATGATAAATGAACATTTGATTAATAAGTAACTTGATGGAAAATGATTGTTTGTTTTTGTATAATATGCATATTTGATGTTTACCCATCTCTTATTTTCTTACAGTCTCACATATGCACACATCGATTGCCCTTATTTATTTTCCATATTGCATGCCCCAATTTTTCTTGTCGTTTATGCTTTAATAGATATCTCTCTATTTGATAAAGCTCAAACAAGGTGTTTGGATATGACATCATAGCATTGAGCTATTCAGTTAGGGTTTAACGTTGACACATGAGAACTTGGATTTGGCGCTTGGGCAACTAAAGATGTCTAGGAGTCGACTAGAATCCTTCGTACCTTTATGTTCTCCATAACACCAAATCCTTTCTTAAATAACTAAATTCATTGAACAAGTATATTTGATATATATATTTTTTCTAATTTCTTATCATTTATTTATGCATTTGCATGATTTGTATTTGAAACATTATTCCCATCTAACGCAGGCTAAAAATGAATTACATCACACTATTTTCATGCAACCTATCTAAATTTAAGATTTTGTCAATCTATTTAGATAGTTTATCAACCTAGCAAGTGAAACACAAATGAGATCAAGTAACATGATCTAGCTTTTATTATGAAATTTAACACCAATGATAAGCTAAATAATGATTACTTTATACATTAAAAACATTTGGAAATTTATTAAAATATTTTGTAAGTTTCATAGACTTAAAAAAACAATGTTTCCAACTCAATAGATGTTATTGTTGAAATATATATCATTACCCGCTGCATTTGCAATTTAAGAAATTGGATTTTTATTGAAACTTCATGTAAAACAATGGACATGTTACTACCCTGGTTCTTTGTTAATAGGAAAAAAAAAGCTTATAAGCCGGCCACAATGTAAGAGTTCTCCGCCATCTACTTTGTAAGATGGAGTTTTCACTAATTTACCAACAAATAAGAGTAACAGAAATGAGAATGGATCATAATAGGGTTTGTGGGTGTTTCGGGGCGGCGAAGATGCTGATCTTCGTGTATAACCTCACAGGGAAGAGGTCGAGAGCAGCGACACAATCGACAATGTGACGACGAAGATCCAGGACAAGGAAGGAAATTCCAGCGGATCAGCAGCGCTTGATTTTTGTCGGTAAGCAGCTTGAAGATGGACGAACTCTGGCTGATTATAACATACAGAAAGAGTTCGACACAATCGATAATGTGAAGACGAAGATCCAGGACAAGGAAGGAAATTCCAGCGGATCAGCAGCGCTTGATTTTTGTCGGGAAGTAGCTTGAAGATGGAAGAATTCTGGCTGATTATAACATACAGAAAGAGTCAACTCTAGACAGCTGAGGCCCAAGAAGAAGATCAAGTAAACAATGTTTCAATTCAAAAAATTATGACTCTTTTGCAACTTTCAACTGGATGTTTTCTTTGGAGCACTATCATCTATTATAGTTATTTACTATTCCAACTCTGATATAAAAGATAAAACCAAAAAAAAGAAATGAAAATGGATCATAATAATGAATGCATTCTAAAATGTACTTTAACCAATAATGCAAGTTGATGTTCACAAGAGAGAAATTTATAACGAGGCTATGAAATAATTATGAATAAAAATAATTCAGCTAAAGAAAATAACACTTAATCGCCAAGATCATAGATGGAGATGAAGGAAAGGGGTTTTGATGACCTTTTGAGCTTGAACTCTCGCATATTGGTAAGCCTGTTTTGCTTTCTTCTTTGTGCTCTACATCAAATCTCTTCTTGCCCCTACTTGCAACTTTCTAAGCACTTCCACTAGTTCTTACCTTGCTTTTCTCTTTGAATATCTTTTCTGTAAAAACTTTGTTTGAAACATTTTTTTCTCTTCCATTACTAACTGAACATAACTCAATCTCATTTTATTTGATTTCAGTACTGGCATTGTTTGATTTTTCATCAAATTTCCTTTGTGTTGAATTCGAATCCGAGTATGGTGAGCCTTCCTTGGCATTCCCGAGCAAAATTTGAAGCCATTTTTCAACATTTTGTTTTCCAACTAGGATTCTATATTCATCAGTTTCTTCTGGTTGTTTATGAGGATTTGGTTGAAGATTACATTGCCTTTGTGATTCATTAGTCTTAATTCCATCAATTCCACTCTTTTGAACTTGCTTTTTCTCGTTGCAAACCCTTTTTTGTTCAGCATTGGGCATAATAACATTGAGCTTGATATGATGAGTTTCCCTTAGCTTGTTGTTAACCGTCCAATCATGATCCTTTCAAAACAAAAGTTTATCATTTCCTTCTTCAACATTATATGATAAACTATAGTGATCTGAACATTGTTTGTAAGATTCATCGCTTTTTTCAAATCCGTCAAGCTTATTAGTTTGAGGAATGGCATCTTTAATTTTGTGTACCTTACTTGATTGGCAATGGTCGTTTACTTCATTTGATAATACTCGCAGTTACTTCAAATTCTTCTTTTGAATTTTTCTTTTCCATTGAAAGACAAAGAAATGACTCCCTCAAAAGCCTTTTGTTCCTCCTCGAGGAATTTTCTCAGCTCCTTTATTGGATTTATTACTCTCCTCGTCGATGATAAATGATGGCTATTTCCATGGCAATCATTATATATTTCCAATCTTTTCGAGGCTTGTTTGGAGCAAGCCAAGGCACATAACTCTAATTCTTCTCTTTCTTTGTATGTTTCATAGAGCTTACTCTCAAAAGAATCAAAGTTGGCTCTCTAGGCCTCCAAGCTAGCCAATAAGGCTTGCGATGCTGCTTGATTTAGTGTAATGTTCTCCTTGTAAACAATAACCCTAAAATGACAAAAATTTAATGATTAATACCAAAATTTTTAGATGACCTACATAATATATGAGTTTTTTTGTTGATGTCAGGTAGATAGTGACATGTTTTTAGCAAAAATTAAAATAAAATGATTTATTGATTTTCTTAAAGATAAATTATGAATTTAAATACTATTTTGATCATATTAATGCCCTACAAAAACATATATGTAAAAAAAATTATATAATCATAATTGATCTTCCTAGGTTACACTTTATCTTACTTAAAATAAGTCATTTTCAAACCAAACAAACTATAATTTATTGACAATATTGTTATAAAAAATAAAATGTTTTCTATATATAATTGAACTAAATAACCCATAGTGTTATTGAGAATCATTATCGATGATCATAAAAATATGCCAACTTATGTTTAGTTTAACTTAGTGATGCGTGGCATCTCTGATCATCTTTTCCAAGAGAGATCAGTAGGAGGCCTGAGTTTCCGATAGATGCCGAAACTTCTCCACTCTTCTTCTCATAGTTCTTAGCTCTGCTTCCAACTCCAGAAGTGTTGTTTGCTCGATGTCATTTTGCTGCTTTAGCTTATTCAACTCTCCAACCAGCCGACTAATCTTTTCCTGTTGTTTTCTTGCCTCTTTCCTCAGCCTCAATGAGTCTCTTGTCGATGAAATTGTGAGACAAGGACTATTTTTCGAACCATCTAAAGAAGATTGATTGTTTTCTTTTGCTATACTTGATCTAAATCTTTGAAGTTCAATGTTAGCAACATCTTCTTCCTTTTGAAATGATTCCATTGATGCTACGAGGTAATCAATGAGTGAGTATAAGCCAAGAAAAAAACACTGAAAGCAATATAACAGGAGTCTGCTGCTTCCCCTAACCAGAGAAAGGAGGTTTGTGTCTCAATGGTCTATTAAGAACAATAGCCTTTAGCACCACTTTTCAGAACTATTTTGTGAAGAAACGATTGCTGTTGGAGCTAATCCTAGCTTTTTCTTGGAATTCAAGAATTTCTGAGGAAATCCATGCAGACAAAAAATTTTGTAACCATTCTAGTCCCTCACCTCCATCTTGGAAAAAGAAGAAGAAAGCTCTACTCCTACAATACATTAAGATAAATTTCCATCGAATCTTAAAAAAAAAATTCCCATAGGACCAAAGTAGTGGAAACATTAGAAGAAACATATAAAACTAACCTGAAATCTGAGTTTCTAGAGGCAAATATGGATAGGAATTGGTTCACTGAAATGCCCAGCTGAAGATCGCACCATGGAATCAAGAAATCCAGCTTATTCTTCTTCTTTTTGCACACTTGCCATTGTAATATCTTCAAATTACTTGGAACTGTTTCACCTCCTTTAAATTACAATCAGATGAAATTGATTCATCAATTTTGATCCAATGGGAGTAAAGTTGAAGACATGGAGCGGTTGTTTAGTTCAAACAGTAAAGTTTTTAAGGAAATCAGCAGTTCGATTTGACAATATCTTTAAATAACATTTTTTTTGGAAAAAAAACATTTCTTAGACTACTTTTTATACCACCTTAGTGAAATTTAGAAATCAGCTGATTGAATTAGTTATAATTGCATACAATCATAATTTTTGTCATACAAATAATAACATTGCACTAAACACACAAAATAAATGATAATTGTACGTGAAACAGGAAACCAGTGATGTCCCAAGCAAAAGGAGAAGATGAGTCAGCATGCCGGTAGACTACATTTCCAAAACAATCTACTCGAAACAAAGCAGGGTCAAATCCAACATTCCTGAAAAGCAGAACAATAATCACCATGGCTTCAAATATCAAATTAGTTATGAAGAACATTGTAGTACAAATCAAACTCTGTCAGTGAGTCTTACCCAAGATGATCAAGCTGCACCCAGAGAAAATTGACATAATTTCTCAGATTTGCAGAAGGGCGAACTTCTTGATCAATAACGGGGAACATTTGGTTCAATTCTTTGACTTTTAAAGCCTGTAAAATGAAAATGGTTAATCCTTTTGCAAAGAATTTAGAAAGAAAGTCAGAGGAAAACCTTTTGAGATTGCACGACATGTAGAATGAAGGAAGAAAGACGCCCATTTGTGAAAGATTCGTTGGTTACTGAGACTGATGAACAGAGCCGGGCATAGGCCTTGGGGAACCCCTGAGCTTCGTTTATGGCCATCTCTTCCTTTGAGAAAACTAGAAGCTCTGCACTCATGGCGTTCTCTAAAGTGGAAATCAAGTTGGATCAATCAGAATGGAGAAGAAGAGTTGTTTGGTGGAACTTTTTTTAACTTTTTTTCTCCCTAGGCTGTGAGCTCCAAGAAAGAAGGAGAAAGCTGAGGACAGCTGAGG
This sequence comes from Phalaenopsis hybrid cultivar, assembly GCA_002079205.1. Classification (NCBI taxonomy): domain Eukaryota; kingdom Viridiplantae; phylum Streptophyta; class Magnoliopsida; order Asparagales; family Orchidaceae; genus Phalaenopsis; species Phalaenopsis hybrid cultivar. Next base: position 3,562 of record JXCR01138305.1, on the reverse strand, counting down.
CAACGACCCACTAGGACCATAACAGCTACCTTCATTTCAAATCAAAATGTCGTTTTGGACGCGAGAAAACGATTAGGGAGATGACAATATATGTTTTATTTGTTAACTATAATTCAATATAAATAAAAATATATAACAATATTTAAAAAAAAAATTACTACTATCAGATGAGGGTTTAAAGATTTATTCTCTAGAATTTATCTCTATATTATCATTTTATATGATTGGATCAGTATCACTTTAGTATAAACCTACCAAATAAAAATTATATGCATCAAATTTTATAAAGGTTTTTCAATAATCTGTCAAAATTGTCCAATAATTTTTTTCAAAACTTAAAAGCTTCCAAATTTAATGGAAAAATTAGTGGGCACTGAGCAATGATAATTAGCACGGGTTGCTGGATAACTATAATTGACGATAAAGATCGAGCAATGCAGTGTAACAAAATAACGGATTTGTATCCAAAATAGATTTAGAAATAAGTTTGACGCTAAATTAGCATCCGATTTGCGTCAATTTAGTGTCGCCCATAGTTTTAAAACTATAAGCGCCGGCATGGACTAGATGCGTCGAATGGGCGATGCTAATTCGTTGAAATAGCATTTGATAATGTTTAAGCCCTAAAATATGATTTTGGCGAGCGAAGCCTCACTTCTCTCCTTCAGCGCTCGTGGTTTCCAATGTTATTGGCTCATTTCCACCGCCCTTACTTCATCCATGGCGAGAAGCTCCAATACACACCTCCGAGTTTAGATTTTACATAAGTTTTAATATTTTCCTTTTTTTTTTGGTAGATTTTGGATGCACATGTGTTAGATCCAAAAGCGCATAGGCTTCTTTCAATTTTTTTTTTTATATTTCTTAATTATATTTGCAATGCATAGGGATTAGATGGTTATACCTAATATTTGAGTGCTATGAGCTTAAATATAAAAAGTTTAGGTGTGAGATATGTAAAGACATAAGAATATTGGGCTATGTCTGTAAATGCACCCAAAAAATTTGAGTGATATATGCCAAAATATAAAATTTCAGGTGTGAGAATGTAAATACATAAGAATTTTGTGCTATGTTTGTAAGTGCACCAATGGAATCTGATGGGTTGAGTGCAATATGCCCAAATATAAATGTTTGTGTGAGAATGTAAATGCATGATATATGCCATCAAATGATGATTTTCTTGATGGTTTTTGAAAACAACGAGAAACCATGATAATTTTTCCATTTAGCTCAAGCTAATGATAAACAAAAAGAGAAGATGAGAACATGAAACCTACAAAATCAACCATTTTATTGAGGTTTATCACACTTGCAATAGTTCTTTTATAGCTTAGCTTATTGATTGATCCATATTAAAAACATTAGCGTAAATGTTCAAATTATGGTCGGTCACATTTTCATGAAAATAATTTAATTTAATATGTATATATAATTTTAATTTTGTAAATATTATTTTGATTTTGAAACATGAGACCAGATAGATCTCATATAATTAGTAGTTTAAGTAATCGAGCACAACATTACAGGCGATGCACCGTCTTGAAAGATGAGCGCATTACTTAACCGAGGGCTTGTTTATATAAATTAAAAAAATTATGACATCCGTTTATGTTACAAATTTTGTGACCGATGATTCTCGTACCTAATTTAATGAATAGATAGAGCTTATATTATCTCGATTCCTAATTCCCCATGGAGGCAAGCCCCTATAGTTAATTACATCACAAACGACCAAAGCCGCTTAAGAAAACTCTCGATTAAGATCAGGGGTTTTGTCTTCAAGACTTCAAAGTTAATTTTTCATGATTGGTCGTAAAAAAAAATCAAGTGGGAATGACTCAAATTGGAACAGTTATTTTGGAGACCAAAGGAGCCAAAAGTAGGAGGTGTCGAAGATATTGAGAAGACCTTAGTGACATCTCAAACTATCTTACAATTTGACTTTACATTTTAGAAGTGTTGTTTTTTATTCCTGTCATTTTATTAAAGTTTAAGACTTACATATGTACGTTATACAACGGTGCAAAGAAACCTAGAAAGATTGGAAAATTTATGTCATACCAAATGAACAACATCAAAATCCTAAAATGGTTATGGCTTATATCGCACGACACACAATCGTACGAATGCCTAAAAGATAGCATGAGGTTTTACGTTCTGCTAGACAAACAACCTCAAAATCCTAAGAGTTTATGTCATTTAAGATTAGGGAAAGTCCAGCTGAGGGTCGTCCTTTGCTTCATGTTGTAGTCTCTTTCGTCGCCTGAAGTCCTCCGTTGTTTGCATCATCTCCCTGCTTTCTGGGAAGTTCGCCTTGAGCTCCTTACCGTGATGGTTTTGGGTTTTAAAATGTGTATTCATATTGGTGATTATTGGTTATTGCTGAGTCACAAGGTTTGTAGTAGGATTTTAAATCACAGAATAGTAATGTCATAGCTAAAAATAAAATGTGTATAGTAAAGTGCAATAAAAGAGAAAGTATAGTAAAAAAAAAAAAAACCTAATTCTTTATTGCACGCTCCAAAATTATAAAATTGAATAAGGATAATTTCACATCATTTTCAAAGCACATTATTAAATGTAAAACTGTAAAAGCAAGTAGATATTGGATTAATTAAAATCCTATTNAGGTTGAAAATTGCAATCAGGTTGTAAAGATTGGCAAAGATTTAAAATTCTCAATGGTTAATGTTGCTGGTAATGACATTGTGCAAGGAAATAAGAAGCTTATTCTTGGTAAGTTTCACATGATGAACATTAAGTTCGATTATGGTCTTTATGAATATTGTGTTTAATTTACGGTTAGGTAAATTTTATGTAAGAGTCAATGTTACTAGCCAAATCAAAGTAAAGTTTTCAGTGATTTCATTTGAACTCATCCTTTACTTAAGCCGCTAGTAGCTCTCTATGTATTTTCAATACAAGCTAGCTAAAATTAATCATTTTAAAACAAGCATTTAATAAGTTTTGCTATATAATTTTACATTTATGAAGTGTTTTCATATAGTATTGCGCATCAACGCAAACCTATAAATGGTGGGTTTAGATAGCGAGTTTGCCATGGTCAAATCTTTTACATTAATCTTGTACGTACTGATAATTTAGTGACATCCTAGAATTTCCCAATTGAAGTTCTATTTCTCTACTTTTTTTTTTTTTTGTCTTATGCCCATTCATATTATTAAAACAAATGCATCATCCTGAATAAATTTGGATTCAACAATTAATTACGCTGAAAAATGATTATTGCTTTAAAGAATAACATTTATTATAGCTGAATTTTCACACTTCTGTTAATTGAAAAGGCTGATCTGTGCCATATGGCTTTTTCATATTTCTTGTAGATAACTCATTTCGTTAACTGCATTGAAACTCCTAACATTAACAGAATAAGAAAATATGTATTTCTGAGGAGTAATTAACAGTAAACTGATTTGAAAGCCTCTCTCCGTACTTTGTTTTCAGCTTTTCTGTGGCAATTGATGAGATCCAATATACTGCAATTGTTAAAGAACTTGCGGTTTCACTCTCAGGGAAAGGAGATCACAGATGCTGATAT
>JXCR01138301.1:510641-544883 GCA_002079205.1 Phalaenopsis hybrid cultivar | reverse complement strand
AATATCTGTTGAATAAAATTGCTTGATATTTTAACTAACTATTATCCACGACATCCATTCATGTCAAATTCTTGAAAATTGCCTAAAATCTAACTTTCAATGCCACATTGCCATTGAGCCACCATTCCAGTAGGTTAGTTGGCCTCTGGCTCAATCGTGACTTGGTCAGGTCAATCAGCCTTATTAAGGGGAAGGATCATTTAGATACTTCTTCAATTATGTAAGGTTACAATCTGACTCGCCTATTATTAATAGGAATAAAGAATGCTCTATAGATAATGTCAAATAAGAATTGGCATATCGCCCTGAATTCTATAAACAGACATTAGTACTCAACCTATATCTTTTTTTTATTTTTTTTTTATATCCTTTATCATATTTTGAACTCAAAGAAACCAAGGATTCCAAGGCTCAACTCAACATTCCCCATATTCCATGATCCAATGTCAGTAAGGGATTATCATCAAACGCTCTTTATCACATATTATTTGACGTCACCCAGCATCATATCGGATTGTTGCCTATCACCGATGTAAGTCATTGATCAACATTGAAATGCACCATTAGCTACAATTGACACTNAGGATAATTTCGAATAAGAATTGGCATATTCCCTCAATATTAGACATCAGGACTCATTTTTATCATATTTTTTAAGTCATAGAAATATGGCATTCCAAATCCCTAACCAATTTTCAACATAATTCATCACCCAATATTAGTTTGGGAGTAGCATCAACACTCTTCATCACATACCACTTAACATCGACGAACATCAAAGCCAATTGTTGTCAATCCCCTTACACCAATCATTAATCAACATTGAAACAGACCATCCCTTACCAATAGCACTAAACATCATTGACTTTATCAACTTTCATCAATCACCACCCATGATCGTCAAATGCCTTCGACATATAACTCATGACATGCATTATCTCAAATCACCATGGGTTTGTTGATCATCGCATGCAAATATTGGTCAACGTCCAATTCCTAAGACACAATGCCACCCTTTATCAAGACCTATCAGCCCACGNATACATGCAACATGAAGCATAGGCATGAGAAGGCGAAATTAGACGGACAAACTCATGTGAGCAGTGATTGAGGCGAGAGTTGTGTTTGCAGAATTTATCAATCAAATTGAAGCACAAGAAGGGTGAGTTGTGGAGTTCTAGATCAAACTCACCTCCATTTGTCGCATCTTGTGGATTAATGATTTCGTGCGAAGACGAGAGCAAACTTAACGTCGAGGGCAGAACTAAAGATGGAGGTATCATATATGTATGTATGTATGTATGTATGTATGTGTATCTATATATATATATATATATATATATGATACCGGAACTAGTTGGGATGTAGCGTAATACAAAGAAAAGNTGTATCTATATATATATATATATATATATATGATACCGGAACTAGTTGGGATGTAGCGTAATACAAAGAAAAACTTTTTTTTAATATAAAAATAGTTATACAACACAACTCCAACAAAAGAGAAATACAATAATAGACAAATTCCTAGCTAGAGCTATTGGAAGAGATTCGAATGCGGTAACAACATCGGCGAGGTGAGTGGTTGTTGGGTAGATAGGGATTGTGTGTGGTTGGTTGTAGGTGGATTGGACGGCGGGATCGTGGAGGAAGTAAGGGTGGCGGTAGAGTGGTGGAGGAATGTGAGGGTAGTAGGCAGTNGGTTGTTGGGTAGATAGGGATTGTGTGTGGTTGGTTGTAGGTGGATTGGACGGCGGGATCGTGGAGGAAGTACGGGTGGCGGTAGAGTGGTGGAGGAATGTGAGGGTGGTAGGCAGGTAGGGGAGTGGTAGGGAAAAGTGGTCGGTGAGTAGGAGCGAAGGAGTTTGAAATACAACAACATCCAAGGCATTGTTGGTCATTTCATGCAACAAAATCAAACATGACAAATGGATGATTGGAGAAATACCGTAACTTCCAAGAATTTCTATTTGTGATTATTCATCCAATGAGTAGTAAGATTTTGCATGGCTACACCATTCTAGCAATTAATTTCTTAATAGCTCCGACCAAAAACCTCCCAAGATTTAGATGCATTACAAAATCTATTCCCATCAAAAGGAGGATTAAAATTATCATAATCAACCATCATTTTTGCAAATAAAGTTAGAAAATATATAACAAAATAAGTTTGATTTCNCAAATGGATGATTGGAGAAATACCGTAACTTCCAAGAATTTCTATTTGTGATTATTCATCCAATGAGTAGTATGATTTTGCATGGCTACAACATTCTAGCAATTAATTTCTTTATAGCTCCGACCAAAAACCTCCCAAGATTTAGATGCATTACAAAATCTATTCCCATCAAAAGGAGGATTAAAATTATCATAATCAACCATCATTTTTTGCAAATAAAGTTAGAAGATATATAACAAAATAAGTTTGATTTTCATATTTCTCTCTAACTACCAACTCCCTTATTCATAAAAAGCAACTTTCATGCAGGTTTTTAATATGAAGCCTGATAGTGGATTTAACCCAAACCACAATCGAAATGCAAATATTATTGCTGAAATTCAAATAGGGTTACAACGACGACTCTTCAAAAATAGGAAATGAACGATAATAAGCGGCGGCTGGACATCAGGTAGGATGGCAACCTGGGGCTTGTAGCAGTAGCAGGTGGGGCTGGAAAGGGGTTTATGGCAACTGTCGGTAGGGGTTGGAGAGGAGGGCGTAGCTGATGTAAGTGGATAGCAGAATTAGGAAGTAGGAGGGTCCTGTAACAGCACCTGAGGTGCGGGAAGGGGTAAAGCTGCAGCAGGTAGAGACCCTGGATGGCATTACGGTAACAGCAGGGAAGGAGGGAGTTTCATGGCTAGTGCAGGTATGCAAGAAACTGCTAGAGCAGATTCTTGGAGGCTTCAGCGGCTCAGCAGAGAGGGGGATTTTGGCTTGGCGGGCGGACAGGAGAGTTACAGGAGTGGGGGAGTCAGCGGGGAGGGTGTTGTGCCGGNGTTTCATGGCTAGTGCAGGTATGCAAGAAACTGCTAGAGCAGATTCTTGGAGGCTTCAGCGGCTCAGCAGAGGGGGATTTTGGCTTGGCGGGCGGACAGGAGGGTTACAGGAGTGGGGGAGTCAGCGGGGAGGGTGTTGTGCCGAGAGGAAAGGCTGTAGTGGATGCCGACAGCTGGAAAGCCAGGGAATGAGCAGGCTCCAGGTGGAAGGGCGGAGCAGAAGTAGGGGATTGCATGTGCGGTGTGGGATGGGGTGGGGAACTAACCTTGAGGGATCAAGTTACATTTGAAGCACCTCTTGAATCCTTGGAGAAAATCATCACCTCGGACGAGTTACAGCCGGCACAACTCATCACTTTCAGATACAACCCTAAACAGGAAAAGGTTGACGTCAATGGCTGTTCAACNGAAAGCCAGGGAATGAGCAGGCTCCAGGTGGAAGGGCGGAGCAGAAGTAGGGGATTGCATGTGCGGTGTGGGGTGGGGTGGGGAACTATCCTTGAGGGATCAAGTTACATTTGGAGCACCTCTCGAATCCTTGGAGAAATCATCACCTCGGACGAGTTACAGCCGGAACGGCTCATCACTTTCAGATACAACCCTAAACAGGAAAAGGTTGACGTCAATGGCTGTTCAAATAGAAACTCCGCAAAATCTAAACCCTAAACACAACAAATAACCTATTCATAATAGTAGATAGGTAAGGAGGGGGAGGCCCCTCCCCTTGCTAAAATCAGCCCCCTTGGACCGGCCGGTCCAAGCAACAGTAGAGTTGAGCCGCCACAGCTGAACCGGCAGGTTTAGCCCTCCTAAGCCTAGCGACAGTCTCCTGGGATTGGGGGAAATTCGACTTCATCCGTCAAAGCTTTTGACACCTCATGGCATAACGTCAAGTGCCCGGGTAGGCAAATCAAATACACGTGGTGGTTCCAAAGCACATTTTGATAGAATAGGTATACATCTTCTTCCGACACAACCTGAGCTGGAACCGTAGATAGAAGATTATTCTCACCAATCAAGTTTGAGTTATCCTATTCATAAACTGCTTCTTCCACTTCTCGTACTCGACAAAATGTCACTGATAAACTAGTATGTCAAGCAAAGTCAAATATGGGATGAAATCTATAACAGGTTGCGCCACTTTCATAGTAACCACTTAGGATAAATGATCAAATGCAAAGTCAAATACTCGACGAAATGTCACGAAATTTAGTTTATGACGGATGCTAGGAAACCCTAGGATAGGACTAGGGTTAGGTTGGTTCTGACATCAAATGATATCAGAGTTAACCCAAACCACAATCGAAATGCAAATATTATTGTTGAAGTTCAAATAAGGTTGTAACGACGACTCTTCAAAAATAGGATATGAACGATAATAAAGATAATACGACACACTATGACACACGATAATAAAGATGATTATTGTGATTTCAAGTATGTAAAGCTAGCATTAAATAAAATATCTGAATATTTAATGAATCTAGAAGTTCTACAAAAGGTTTGATCAATAAATAAAGGGAAGCGAATATGCTTAAAATAAAATAACAAAATGAAGGAAAATTATCCTCCTAAATATAGATAATTTATCAATAAACATCACAAAAGAATATTTTTCATAAAGAGTAAATATTTAACACAACATGAATCAAATTAAAGTTTTCGCTTACCTCTTGAGGTGTTTCTCCTTATCAGCGGGGCTATTCCCCCTTTTTCGTTGTGTTGGAAAAACAACCGAGGATAGAGAGCATGTGGTAATGCCACCATCTGTCATCCGATCAGAAATAGAGGGAAAGGCTTGCTCATATCCAACCTCTGGCACTCTTCTCATCTCTTCATCGCTCTCATCTACATTCCGAGAGGGAAAAAAACATAAGAAATTTTCAACTCAAAACCTATAAGAAAATGAAATGTAATCATTAAAAAAGAAGACTTGAGAGGTCAAACAGGCTAATTGTAATTTTATCCTGAGAAAATGTTGAATTTTTACTAGCAAGACACACAGGGTAAAATAAAATAGAAAGGGGAAAAGGGAGAAATTAAGTGAAAAGTTCTAAGATTTCACGAGATGAATAAAGATAAAAGTNGGAAAAAAACATAAGAAATTTTCAACTCAAAACCTATAAGAAAATGAAATGTAATCATTAAAAAAGAAGACTAGAGAGGTCAAACAGATAATATGCAATTTTTACTAGCAAGACACACAGGGTAAAATAAAATAGAAAGGGGAAAAGGGAGAAAATAAGTGAAAAGTTCTAAGATTTCACGAGTGAATAAAGATAAAAAGAGCTAAAAGTTTCCCAAACATCATTGATTCAAATTCCCCTTTGAACCCCTATTTCTAGTTTTTTGAATGGGCTTTTGGTGCTACAAGAAGAGCTATATTGAAAAATTAAATAAATAAAAAAAAATGTATGAGATGTCATAAAATATGTAGCCAAAAAGTATAATAACTTGAGAAGTTTCTGATCAAACTCATCATTGTGATAATTGATAAAGTCAGTTTGATAGGGTGAGAATGCTAACTTGACAGATGAAGTCATTAGGTAGTTTGGCAAAGTCGTTGACTTGTTGAGCGTAATCATCAACTTGTTGATTGAAGTCACTGATTTACAGCAAAAGACATTGACTAACCAAATGAAATGCAGGTGAATGGCTTTTGAGCTCAAATGAATGACGCTAGCTAAACCTGGATGACTACTCTTTGATAAGCTCACTACAACCCTAACGTGTTAATTTTTTATTTGGTCAGTGCAAATATGATTCTAGCAAGTTCACAATGTTTCAAATGAATTTTTTATACCCGCAACAAATTGATTGTGCACCTAGTGAGTCACAATGAATCGGTATGGCTTTGCCTAAATCAGGCATTAGGCCCTTGAGATATTTAAATGTACATTTATTTGGTTCTATAATTCACCTATATACTTTGAAAACGACTCCAAAAAGAATAAGAAAATAAAAAAAAAATATTTTCCTTCATAATTAATGAAATTATATTGATTAATCACCACAATTTAATGTGTTATTAATTTATATAAGCTAAGAAATGAAATCCATAAATAACCTCTCTTCCTTCTTCCAAGATACTTAAGTTTGAATTTCTTCTCTGTCCCCCAAGAGTGATGGCTCTCTAATTAGAGGATGCCAAGATCCTATTGCAAATGTAAACTGCAAAGCAAGCAGGGATTTGGACAAATCGCAATTGTCTCCTCCTCTCCTTTAAAGAAAATAAAAGTGAAAGCTGCTAAAAGTAAAACAAAAAAAGAAAGGAATAATTCACTACCAAGGTACCGACAATGCGTGCACTTCTCAAAAACTCCTAACAATGTAAAATTATCAGTGGAATCTTCTATCTATTGAGTTCAACTAGAACGGTTATGACAAAGAAATTGGAGATGATCCAAATACAAATCCCAATCAATACTATTTAATAAGACTGACCACATAGTTGATTCTCCCATTGCTACTGTAGTTAGTGATAAGCATAAAAACATTGTCAAGGCTATATCATCCTTGAAGATCAAATAGATGTGCAGGATTCCAATGAATGCTAACTTCCAAATTTCTAATCGCGGGAGAGATTGTTGTGGTATATTGAAATAAAATAGAACGATCGACAACGAAGTGAAAATTAAACAAAAAAATTTAAAAAAAAAAAACACAGATTTACATGGTTCGACAAATTGCTTACATCCACGGGGTTGCAGATGATTTACACTGTTTGATCACGTCGACAATTACAGGATCTCTCACTTGCCCTCTCTCTCTCTTTATAGTGAGATTCACCCAAGAGCAAGAACACTGAAGAAGAAGAAATACGTACAAGAGGAAAAATCTATTTCTCTTCTGCCGCAAGCCAACAAGAAGAAATCAAGAAGAAATCAAGAAGAACACTTTCTTCTTCCACTATCTTCTTATTCTTTCTGCCAAGCACGCAAAAACAACTACAAAAGAGCACCTTGAGAAAACATCTTTCTCTGCCTTCTGCTTTCCCAGCCTCAAGAAGAATCCAAGCAGGGAATCTCCTTTCCCGTGAGACGAAGGCTTTCCTGTTTCCGCAAATGGAAGAAGGCGACTTGTTTCCGCGAACTGAAGGAGGTGAGCGTTTATGTTTTTCAAGAGACGGAAGGAACTTTTGTTTCGTGAAATCAGAGGAGGCGAATGTGGGAGAGAGAGAGGCGGGAGTATGTATTACTTTTTTTTTTATTTGAACCGGGCTCCACACAACAAATCTACCACTTCGAGACCGGTACACATACTCCAACTTCTTCTTCCTCAAACTGATATACTCCACTGACAATGTAACCCTTTTCCTCAAACGTTTTATTCTCCACCTCTGCAACTCAAGGCCCATATCTTCACACCAGAAGACCAACTGAAGTTGTGCACAACTTTAGTTTCTCAAGAGTAACACCCTTAGTCAACATATCAGCAGAGTTCTGACTTCCACAAATTTTCTCAAGGAACAACTGTACTTCATCCAACAATGACCGTATGAAGTGATACTTGATCTGAATGTGCTTAGTCCAGAACTGAAATGCTGGATTTCTGGGAAGGAATATGACGCTCTGACTATCACTGTAGAGAATGTCCTCTGATCCCTTTTGCTCAATTCTTCCAGGAAGCTCTGTAGCCATATCATCTCCTTTGCAGCCTCTGATACTGCTATATACTCATCTTCTATAGTAGACAACGAAAATGTCTTCTGTAAATTAGAACCCCATGATACTGCATTGTCACCAATAGTATAAATATAGCCCGTAGTGCTTCTTCTGGTATCAATGTCTCCAGCTAGATCAACATCAACATAGCCTCGTGCTTCTGAACTCTTTCCTGAGAAACACAAGCAAATTTCTACAAAGTCTCTTAGGTAGATCCACTTCACTGCTTCCCAATGTTCCTTTCCTGGATTACTCATGTATCTACTAACAACTTCCACTGCATGGGCAATATCAGGTCTGGTGCAAACCATAACATACATAAGTGAATCAATAGTTAAAGCATAAAGAACCTTACTTATGTGATCTCGTTCCTCCTCTGACTGGGTGACTGATTCTTGTTGACTCTGAAGTGACTTCCCAAGAGTGTGCCAACTAGTTTGGCCTTGTTCACGTTGAACCTTCTAAGTACCTTTTTCACATACTCAGCCTGAGAGAGTCTCAACATGCCTCTGACTCTATCTTTGACAATTCTCATAACAAGAATTTGTTTGCCGCTCCCAAATCCTTCATTACAAAGTGCTTTGACATCTACTCCTTCAGATTATTGATCTCCTCAATACTAGCATCTGCAATAAGCATATCATCAACTTACAACAGTATAATGATATAAGAATTGTCAAAATACCTGACATAGCAACAATGATCTGTCTGATATTTGTTGTACCCTGCACTGTGCATGAAATTATCAAATTTCTTGTACCACTGTCTAGGAGCTTACTTCAGACCATACAAGCTCTTCTTCAATCTGCAAACTGACTCTTCATTTCCTTGTACCACGAACCTTTCAGGTTGGTGCATGTAGATGTCTTCTTCAAGATCCCCATGAAGAAAGACTGTCTTCACATCTAACTGCTCAAGGAAAAGATCTTCAATAGCCACCATACACAATACCATTCTGGTGGTTGTAAGCTTCACCACAGGAGAGAAAATCTCGGAATAATCAATATTGTGCTTCTGCTGAAAAACTCTTTACAACAAGTTTAGTCTTGTACCTTTTGTCGCCATCATGCTCAGTCTTTACCCGATACACTCATTTGTTGTGTAATATCTTCTTCCCAGATGGAAGTTCTGCAGACTCCCAAGTCTGATTTTCTAGCAAAGAATTCATCTCCTCCTTCATGGCTAGCTCCAACTTGCTCAAATTTTTATCTTGCAAGGTTTCTTAATAACTCTGAGGTTCTGCACCATCTTTCAGCAGAATGTAGTTCAAAGTTGGAGAATAACGCTGTGGAGAACATCTAGCCCTTTCAGACATACGAACTGCAACTGTAGGGTTAGACTGCTCTGAAACTGACTGTAGAATAATAGGAGTGGATGCCCTGGATCCACTCTCCTCATCACCTACATCTATGTCCTGTACCGCGACCTCTGGTTAATCATTAAATCTTACCAACTCAGATTCCTTTAGAGTTGTTTCAGAAACTGTACTGGACTTGTCCCTGTACATAACATTTTCATTGAAAATCACGTTTCTGCTCCTTATGATCTTCCAACCCTGATCATCCCAAAAATGATATTCAAATGTCTCATCTCTATAGCCAATGAAATAACACTTCTTCGACTTAGCCTCAAGCTAACTTCGAGTATCAGATTAATGAGAATATAAAAACGACAATAAAAAATTTTAAGGTGAGAAAATTTTACCTTTTTTTCCACTCCAGACTTCTTCAGATAATTCACAGTTTAATAGAACAAATGACATCATATTGATCAAATAAACTACAATACTGATCGCTTCTGCACAGAAAGTAGGTGGTAGCCCAGCGTGCAATCTCATGCTTCTAGCCCGCTCATTAATGGTTCTGTTCATGCGCTCTGCAACACCATTTTGTTGTGGTGTCCCTGGAGTGGTTTTCTCCATTCTGATGCCCTGAGCTACACAATATTCCTTGAACCCACCATCAATGTACTCACCACCATTATCAGACGTCAGACATTTCAGTTTTAAGCATGTCTTTGTCTCAACCATGACCTCCAAGTATTGAACACACTAAATACATCAAATTTATACTTCAAGAAATAAACTCATACCTATCTGCTATGATCATCAATAAATGTGACATAGTAACGAGAGCTTCCAAGAGATGCTACTGGAGAAAGCCTCCACACATCTGTGTGTACAAGATCCAGCTTTCTTGTTTTTAGCGTCCTGCCACATTTCAAGAAACTAACTTTTCTCTGCTTCTCCATAATGCAACTCTCACAAATGCTGAAATCAATTGACTTCAGTTCTGGTAGCTTGCCTCTGGACTGAAGTTCCTTCAAACCTCTTCGACTCATGTGGCCAAGTTTGAAATGCCACAACTCTGTTGTGTTGTTTGCAACAGTAGTATCAACATTTTTAATTAAACCAGTATTCATATATAACGTACATGTTTTCTTACCCCGAGCCAGTACCAGAACTCCTTTAGTAACTTTCAAGGTGCTATATGAGAACACTACTGAATGCCCACCCTCATCAAACTGCCCAACAGAATGAAATTCTTCTTCAGTTCAAGAATTTGTTTGATCTTTTGCAGAGTCCGCTTGTTCTTGTTTGGAAGTACAATGTCAATATCTCTCATTCCTACCACATTCAGAGCTTCTCCATCTGCCAGATATACTTTCCCAAAGTCATCTGCAACATAATTTCGCATCAATTCTCAATGGAAAGTTGTATGGAAAGAAGCTCCTAAATTCAGTATTCAGTCATCAACAGAACTATGAATTGTCAGCAGTAGTGCATCCTGTGTTTCTTCAGTTACCACATTTGCACTGTTATTCTCCGTCTTCTTAGAATTTCTGCAGTTCCTCTTTATGTGGCCAGTTTTGGCACAATTTCAGCATGTTACTTGTTTACCAAGCCTTGACTTGCTCCTGCTTCTGTTCTTTGATTTTAATCTTCCCCTGTTTGAGTTCCTGTCATGTGATCTCCCTCTGGAATCAACATTTAATGTTGAACTCGAACTTGAGATCTTGTCAGAATTTTTCCTGCGCACTTCCTTAGCCAAAATCAAATCACGAATATCTTCATATTTCAATTTTGATTTACCTGCAAAATTACTGACAACCATCCTTATAATTTCTCAACTATTTAGCAATAAAACCAATAAAATTAGTGCATGTGTCTCATCATCAAATTCAATTTCCATAGACGATAATTAATTTGTGATAGTATTGAAATCATTCAGGTGTTGTACAACAAACACACCTTCCGCCATCTTCAAATTGAATAACTTCTTCATCAGATATATCTTGTTATTCGTCGATGGCTTTTCATACATACCTGACAAGACTATCATAAGATCTGCAGCCATCCTCTCCTTGACGACATTGTGTGCAACGAATTTCGATAGAATCAATTGAATAACCCCCAGAACCTGTCGATCCAATAGATTCCATTCAGCTTCATCCATTCTTTCAGGTTTTTTCCACAATAACGAAAGATGAAGTTTCTTCCCATGGAGCTAATCCTCTATCTGCATCTTCTAATAACCAAAATCTGTGTCATCGAATTTCTCGATCTCTGAAACCTTCACTTCATCTGTAGTCATTGGCTCTGATACCAGTTGTTGTGGTATATTGAAATAAAATAGAACGATCGACGACGAAGTGAAATAAAACAAGAAAATTCACACCAGAAAAGAACACAGATTTACATGGTTAGACAAATTGCTTACATCCATGGAGTTGCAGAGAATTTTACTAATTAAGAATTTACACCGTTTGATCACGTCGAAAAGTATAGGATCTCTCACATGCTCTCTCTCTCTCTTTATACCAAGATTCACCCAAGTGCAAGAACACCGAAAAAGAAGAAATACGTACAAGAGAAAAAACCTATTTCTCTTCTGCCACAAGCAAATAAGAAGAAATCAAGAAGAGCATCTTCTTCTTCCTTCTACCAAGAACGCAAAAACAACTAAGAAAGAGCACCTTGCGAAAACACATTTTTCTGCCTTCTGCTTTCCATAAGCCTCAAGAAGAATCTAAGCAGGGAATCTCCTTTCCTGTTTCCGCAAATTGAAAGAGACGAAGGCTTTCCCGTTTCCACAAACTAAAGAAGGCGACTTGTTTCCGCGAACTAAAAGAGGCGAGTGTTTCTGTTTTTCGAGAGACGGGAGGGACTTCTGTTTTGTGAAGTTAGAGGCGAACGTGGGAGAGAGAGAGGTGAGAGTATGTATTACCTTTTTTTTATTTGAACTGGGCTCCACACAACAAATCTACCACTTGAAGACCGTTACACAGACTCAAACTTTTTCTTCCTCAAACTGATATCCTCCATTGGTGACGTAGTCCTTTTCCTCAAATGTGTTATCCTCCACCTCTGCAACTCAAAGCCCATGTCTTCACACCAGAAGACCAATTCAAGCTGCACATAACTTCAGTTTCTCAATAGTAACACCCTTAGTCAACATATCAACAGGGTTCTGACTTTCACAAATTTTCTCAAGCAACAACTGTCCGTCATCCAACAATGACCGTATGAAGTGATACTTGATCTGAATGTGCTTAGTCCTGGACTGAAATGCTGGATTTCTGGTAAGGAATATGACACTCTGACTATCACTGTAGAGAATGCCCTTCTGATCCTTTTTGCCCAATTCTTTAAAGAATGTAGTCATATCATCTCCTTTGCAGCCTCTGACACTGCTATATACTCAACTTCTGTAGCAGACAATGAAAATGTCTTCTGCAGATTAGAACCACATGATACTGCAGTACCACAAATAGTATAAATATAGCTCGTAATACTTCTTCTGGTATCAATGTCTCCAACTAGACCAGCATCAACATAGCCCCGTATTTTTGTTTCGCGAAATCAGAGGAGGCGAGTGTGGGAGAGAGAGAGGCGGGAGTATGCATTACCTTTTTTTTTTTTTTGAACCAGGCTCCACACAAAGACATTTGGGGTTAGTGATTTTGAAGCTTTAAAGACTAAATTATTCTTTAAAGCTGATTTATGACTTTCAAAGTCAAACATGGCTGAAATGATCAACGAGTTTCAATTTTTTGGTGAATAAAAAAAATCGCCTCAGTGAACTGACAATGAAATTCCAAGTGCTTGCCAATTATAGCGATGCTACTTTGGTAGAAGTCATGTCAGTCGTTAGGTTTGAGTTAGAAAACTTTAAGAGGAATATCTTTTCCATGAGAAATTCAACTACTCCAAAAATAAATCAATTTGCTAATAGCCTTGGGTTCATGCTTCGTTACTTTATTCATTAAGGTTTGCTACCAAAAAAAGAATAAATTTTGCATCATCGTACAGGATTTTTTGGGAGGGCATCTTCATCTTTTGCTATGGAGTTTGGGGATGAACCGGTAGGTTGTACTGGCCTGCTTTATAATATTTTTCCTTATGATAAAAGCAAACTCATTGGATTAAGTTATAATAATAATAATAATATATTTATTCTTATTTTGTTCATTTCTTAATTTAACCTCAACATTAATTTTTCATCTACTCATATAATTGAATGTTATTATTTAGTTTGACTATCGTGAATAGATCTGAGATACGGCATCTTCCGTGAGTTTTTCTATAAATTAACCTTTGTCCAATCATTTATGAACTTTCATAGTTTTCATTTCTTTTATGGTGCTTTTAGCCACGTCAAAGAATGAGCTGTACTGAAAGTTTCTTGAAGGTTGCTATACTTCGCTGGCAGAACAAAATAATGTTAAGTCACTCTCGAGAGTATGATATTGGTGGAAACTTTGTTGTTTGAATTTTTTATATTGGCAGCGAGTTTCCCAACTTTATCAAAGATTATGAATTTAGTTCTCCACTGTCACNAAGTCACTCTCGAGAGTATGATATTGGTGGAAACTTTGTTGTTTGAATTTTTTAGATTGGCAGCGAGTTTCCCAACTTTATCAAAGATAATGAATTTAGTTCTCTACTGTCATCAATTTGTCTTGGAATGTGGCTTCCCCTTCTATTTGAGGTATCAATAATCCTGCAACACTATGGCTTGGAGCCTACCCAGGTAGCCTCAAATCCCTTCACCACTATGATTACGCTCATCACTTATCCCATGAGAACAATGAGTCATATAGAGTAAGAATCTTTTACAGAATATGTTTACAGCTAAATTGTTGAAGGAGAACTTTATTATTTCTCCTCAAAACAAATAAAATTTAAGAGATTAGAAAATTAAAAAGGAATTGAAACAAGAAAAAAGCTTTTCTCATGTAGTCAGATAAAGGGTGGCTCATTAGCACTTGCTCTAGTGAGATTCCTTCTATTAAATTGCTTTCCCTGTGTATTTTTGAGGAGGAATCTGAAAATTCTAAACTTGTAGGAAAGAGAATTAGCTTGTATGCAATAAATTTGAAATTAATATATTGATGTAGCTATTTTACACTGACGGCCATCTTCATGAAGATTGCCTTTTTTTTTAATTTTCTTTAATTTCATTGCCTCAAAACATCACCTAAGCTCCTTTAATTGTCATATATCCACATTTATTTAAATTCTTGTGTAGGATCTCTCTTTATCCAAGCTAGATTAGTCAGATGTTGACTAAATTATTTTTTAATGATGTTCCCACAAAAGCCCCTGTGCCTTCTAATAAGAAAAAGAGAGCGAATATTTATTAATGATGAAGATGAAGGCAAGAAGATGGTTACTAAGCCTAGTTCATGCCAAAAAATTCCAGATGTAGCTACTCACTCTACTGCAATTCCAACAATCTTGATTGGCTAGATTGCTCCCAAGCAAGGGACTACCAGGCCAAGCAGAGCTGAAAAAGGCAATAATAAAATCACTTATTCACATTCTTTGAGAAATTTCAAGCTGAGTTACAAAAAGTGAAGAGGGGAAGTCAGCCTTTTGATGGGACAAAAATGGTTGAATTATGGTGGATGCTAGCGTTGGCTCACTTCTTCCCAAAAATAAATTGACTATGATATCAATTGACCTTGGTTCAATTGTGTTCTCTAAATAACTGCAGGCTCTTCTAAGGAAATTACTAGCTGATGGCTTGCACGTCAGTTATGCAGCTTTTCATATCTTCCTGACAACACTTTCTTTTCGGTGAATTTTCATAGAATGGTGATTGCCAAGAATGAGCTATTCATGAAGAGTTGAGTCACCATTCGAAAAAGAATCAGAAACTTTTCATTAAATAGCAACAATCCATTGTGGTCAGGCAGAAAATAAAGAGCCTTTATGAGGAGCTCTTTAGAAAAGCCAATATTGACTTACAGGGGGTTTTGAAGAAGAGAATAAGAATAAAGTGGCGAATATCAAATTTTTTTGATAAAAAATAAGAATTGCTGAATTACAGATTAAGAAAAATACTTTGGAATCCTCTTAACTGAATCAATATCATTAAAGAATTTAATGATTCATTATATTCTCTTTAAGCCATAATTCTGAGAGAAAAAAAGTAGAAGATATCAGTGTTGGATCAAATCTGCGCATCTTCTCCATGGAAACAATAAGGTGCACATCTTAAGGTATTTCTTATGCACCTCGTATTGGGACACCAGCCTCAAGGTGCACATCTTGAGGCATTTTTTATGTGCCTCATATTGAGATGCCAGCCTCAAGGTGCACATCTCAAGTTAATTTTCAAACCATGTTTGGAATATTGGAAATAAATTTTTTTATGATATGGCTCATATACCATATAAGGGACAGACGCTGGAACGAAGCGGAGCGGAAAAATCTATCCAATCGAGGGAGTTTTGTTATGTGGGTTGAGGTTGCGAGGGCAACGCCACGTGGTGCGGTGCAGGGGTAATTTGTGAATTATATATTGTACTTCATGATTTTCTCTAGGGTTATAAATAAGTCTGTTTGTAACCCCAGGTCATTCTATTCTGTATTTTGTACTATTTTCTGGAATTGAAAGAAAATCGTCGCTCTGCTCTCGAGGACGTAGGCATCTTTGCTGAATCTCGTTAAATCTTTGCATGTTCTTCTGGATTTGTGTCGATTCCTATTTTTCTTCGCCCTAATTTCTCAACAAGTGGTATCAGAGCGAGGTACTAGGGTAAGGAAGAAAAAATTTCGGCAGAGCAGGAACAAAGAAATTTGGCGGCTAGGGTTTCGACGATTCAGAGCGAATTCAACGAAGGATTTCAGAAAGGTTTGCGTCAGTTCGGATTTGCAACAGAGGAGTTCGGCTAGACGGGAATTTTGGCGCAGAAGGAGATCGACACAAAAAGTTTAGCTAGGGTTTTCGGTGGCTTGGATCGTGATAGAGGAGGCGAATAGAGGCATCTCACGACGTCTTATGTTGTAGGAGAGATACGCAGCATCACAAACAGGCGAAGTTCAACGACCAGGAGTTCGCGAGGGCTTTGGGGATTTCCCGAAAAGGCTTCGGTTTCGCAAGCTGCTCCTGCGACCAGCCGACACGAAACCAAGTGAAGGTTCACAACAGGCCACAGGGATTCGCGAACAAAGGGTTTCGCGTTCGACGCGTCTTCAGCGGTTTTCAGAGCAAAACGCAGAGGAATTTGGGAATCGTGGGAAGCATCGCATGCGACACCTCGGGCTTTTCTTCTTTGGGCGAAAATTCAAATTCGTGAATCGCGGGAGAATTGCAGAAATTGACAGAGAAGATTTCAAATTTTTTTTTATTTTCTTTGTGGTGCGGTTTTGCTTCAACGCAAGGCAGAAGTTTGTGGCAGGAGTAATTTCAAATGACAATTTCTAGTGCAAAATTTGAGGTGATGAAATTCGATGAAACATGTAACATCGGATTGTGGCAAACAAGGGTGAAAGATTTGTTGGCTCAACAGGGAATTTTGAAAGCTTTGCGGGCAACGAAATCATATGCCATAGAGGATGAAAATTAGGAAGAATTGCAACAATGAGCGGCAGCAACCATTTATTTATGAGATTATGTATCATGTGATGAATCTAAAATCTTGAGATGTGTGGAAGAAATTAAAAACGCAGTTTATGTCCAAATCTCTAATGAATAAATTGTATCTGAAACAAAAGCTGTATAGGTTGAAGATGCAAGAAGGTCCTGATCTGATACAACACGTGAATGACTTCAATCAAATAATCACAAATTCATCACGACTTGATGTGAGTATTGAGGATGAAGACCGAACAATGATTTTGTTGTGTTTATTGCCTTCTTCCTATGAACTGACGACTCTGACATATGAGAAAAAAACTATCAAAGTTGATGAGATTACTGCAGTATTGCTGGCCCATAACCAGCAAAAGCAGAATGCAGGGGAAAACTCTCATGACGACATTTTATATGTGAAGGGTAATTAGGATCGTGGAAGTAAGAAAGAGGAGGGTTCTGGAAGGCGAAATTTCAGATCAAAATCCAAAGGTAAAAAGACAATTTATTGCTACAAGTGCAAGGAGTCTAGTCATATGAAAAGTGATTGTCCAAAGCTCAAGAAACAGACTGGGGAGAAATGTGATGCATCATCCAAGTTTCTAAATGTGATGGAAGAGTGATAATTTAGAATAGAGTGATGGTGATATGTTTTCAGTTTCATCAACTCAGTTTATGGATGCATGAATTCTTGATTCATGGTGTTTACTTCATACAAGTTAACTAATTCTAGCTCAGTCTATTTAAGTGATGATAGATGCTGCAATATTGTTGGTATTGGTGAAGTAAAAATCAAGATGTATGATAACACTGTTAGAATATTATGTGATGTCAGACATATTCCAGATTTAAAGAAGAATTTGATTTCCATGGGTGTACTGTGATGAAAAAAAAGTTAACTGCAAGTAATATCTATAAACTGTTGAAGAATACAGTTATTAGTGGAGTTCATTATGTGGAGTAGATGATGATAGTACAAAACTATGACATATGCGTCTAGGTCATCTTAGTGAACATGGGATGAAGAAATTGCATAGAAGAAACTTGTTGCATGGTGTTAAAAGCTGCAAACTCGATCTTTGTCTGTCTGTGTTCTCGGAAAACAAGCTAGAGTCAGTTTTATGACTGGAAAACACAAAACTAAAGGAATTTTTTTATTATGTGCAGTCTGATGTATGGAGTCCTATAGGAGAATCGTCATTGGAAGGATCTTTGTATTTTGGTACATTTATTGATGATTTATCCAGGAAAGTTTGAGTGTATTTCTTGAAGCAGAAATCTGAAGCCTTTCCTAAATTCAAGTTGTAGAAACTGAGGTGGAGAACCAAACTGACAAAAAGATCAAGTATTTGAGGTCTGATAATGACACGAAATACACAGATTCACAGTTTCAAAAATTTTGTGAGGAGCATGAGATTCAAAGACATTTTTCAGTGCGCAAGACACTACAACAGAATGATATGACAGAAAAGATAAACATTTCCTTAACTGAAAGGGCAAGAAATTTGATACTAAATGCAGAGCTTCCTAAGAGTTTCTGAGTAGATACTGTGAATATTGAATGTTATATCATCAACAGATCACCTCAAACATTGTTAGGTGGCAAGGTTGCAGAAGATGTATGGGCAGATAATCCAGTTAATTTCGATCATGTACGAATTTTTTGTTATCCTGCTTATGTACATGTACGTGGAGATAAAAGATCAAAACTTGATTCAAATCCAAAAAGAGCATCTTTCTAGCTATAAGAAAGAAGTGAAAGGATACAAGTTTTGGGATCTGATTGCAAAGAAGATGGTGATCAATAGAGATGCAGTCTTTGATGAACAGTACATGTTGCAGCAGAATCAAGACAGCGTGCCAGAGAACAGCTCTGGCTTAGATGCAGTGCAGATGAATTTAGAACAGCATAAAGAAACAACTGAGAGAGTTGAATGTTCAAATCCAACACTTGGTGATTACATTTCAGATGATCTGCAGAATTATAATCTAGTCAGAGACAGACAAAGACACAACAATATAAGACCTCATAGCAGATTGAGTTATAAAGACTTAGTCTTTTATGCACTTCTCATCAGCAGTGATGACCCAACCACTTTTCAAAGAGCTATCATCAGTCAGAAGAAAGAGAAATAGATGAGTGCAATAATTGAGGAGATAAAGTCTTTGCAGAAAAATCGCACATCAGAGCTAGTTCAACTTCTTGAGGGAAAGAAGACTGTTGGGTTCAAATGGGTGTACAAAAATAAATCAGCAGTATCAAAAAAAGAATGAGAAAAGTTCAAGGCTCGACTGATAGCAAAGGAATTTTCACAGCAGAAAGGGATAGATATGATGAGATCTTTTCTCCTGTGGTAAGACATAATTCAATCAGAATAATGCTTACATTAGTAGCTATTTGGGATTTGCATTTGGAGCAGATTAATGTTAAAACTGCTTTCTTGCATGGTGATTTAGAGGAACAAATTTATATGGAACAACCAGAAGAGTTCACTCAACTTAGACAGGAATATCTGATTTGCAGATTAAAGAAATTGTTGTAAGATTGAAATAGTCCCCAAGTCAATGATACAAACGATTTGACTCCTACATGATTCAGATTAGCTACAAGCGATGTGAATATGGTTGTTGTGTTCATGTGAAGAGCCTTGATGATATGCTAATTGCTGCAAAGAATATGAATGTTGTCCGTGGTTTGAAAGCTTTATTGAGCCAAGAATTTGACATGAAAGGCTTGGGTCCTACGAAGAAGATTCTTGGAATGGAGATTCGTCGAGATAGAGACTCAAGACGATTATGTTTATATCAACAAGACTATGTTGAGAAAGTGCTGGACAGGTTTGAGATGAGCAAAACAAAGCTTGTGAGCACTCCATTGGCAAATTATTTTAACCTTTCTTCAGAACAGTGTCCTAAGACAGATGCAAAAATCGAAGACATGATAAATGTTTCATATGTCAGTGCAGTTGGCTGCTTGATGTATGCAATGGTATGTACTCATCCTAATTTGGCTCATGGTGTTAGTCAAGTCTGCAAATACATGTTTAAACCCAAAAAACGACATTAGGAAGCAATCAAGTGGATTTTCAGGTATCTAAAGGGTACTCATGAAATTATTTTTGGCAGTCAGCAGAATGATCCTTCAATTGTGGTGTATGTTGATTCAGACTATGTAGGTGATTTAGATGACATAAGGTCTACAACTGGATGTATGTTTACTCTTGGTGGAGGGCTTATATGTTGGAAATCAACAATTCAGTCTATTGTGACATTATCTACAACGGAAGCTGAGTACATGACAGTAGCTGAAGCTGCAAAAAAAATCTTATGGTTTGTTGGGCTAGTAAAAGAACTGGGCATTGAGTAAGTTGAAGTTCAGTTGCATTGTGACAGTCAGAGTGTTATTTATCTGGCTAAGAACTAGGTGTACTATGCGAGAGCCAAGAATATTGATGTCAGGTATCACAAGATCAAAGAATTGATTGCTTCTGATGAGATACTATTGCAGAAGGTTCATACTGCTGAAAATGCAACTTATATGATAACCAAGTCAGTTACTATCAACAAGTTCTTGCATTGTTTGGACTTGTTGAATATTTGCAATTCTTAGAGAAGCATGGCGACTCAACCCACTTCAGTGTATGAGAAACTCCATGATGCATTTCTCCTAAGAGGTTGGATATTAGCCAAGGTGGACATTTATTATGGTATGACTCATATATCATATAAGAGACATGCTGGAACGAAGCGGAGCGGAGCGAAGAATCTGCCCAATCAGGAAAGTTTCGTTATGTGGGTTGGGGAACGGGGGCAACGACCAGCAATACGACACATGGATAATTTGGGAATTACATATTGTACTCCAGGGTTTTCTCTAAAATTATATATAGGTCTGTTTGTAACCCTAGGTCATTATGTTTTGTATTCTGTACTCTTTTCTGGAATTCAAAAAAGGTCGCCGCTCTGCTCCCGAGAACGTAGGCAACTTTGCCGAACCTCGTCAAATCTTTGTGTGTTCTTCTGGTGTGTCGATTCCTATTTTTCTTCGCCCTAATTTCTCAACAAATTTGTTTGCAGACAATGCACTAAGCTATCAACAAGAATCACAAGATAAAATAGAATAAAAAAGAGAAAAAAAGGGAGAAAGAAAGAGAGAAACCATCTAACACATTACCAAATGAATCACAACACACAACCTCAATATCTTGAACTTTGTCCATCAAAATTCTCTGACTTAGTAATTATAGGTTTGAATTGAAGGTTTTAACGCTACAAGGACAACTATTTCAGAAAGTAAAAAAATATTTAAGTCGATGAGGTTTGTAGCCAAAATGTACATAAATACATGTCGATAGATGGGGCAATTATCGGGGGAATCCATCATCAGGATAATTGAAGTCGTCGATTTACTAGGGTAAGATTTCAGTTTGACAGATAAAAATATAGATTGGTGGGAGAAGATGCCAACTTACTGGCTAGCCAAATGAAATTTGAGGAAGTAGCTTTTCACCATTATGTGCAAAGTCAAACCTTCGACTGAGTACACTATCGAGTTCTTTGCGACCCTAGCAAGTTCATTCTCTCTCTCTCAAATTTATTACAATTCTGATGAGTTCAACATGATTTTAATGAGTTCACCGTAGTTATTACAGCTTCAGAGAGTTGATTATGCTCTAGAAGAGGCATCAAGATCCAGATTGACTTTGTTTAAATCATAATCTTGAGATATTTAGATGTGCAAAAGGAAAGGGAATTGATTCCTACACAGAAAGAGGTGCAAGTCATCAATTCTAAATAATCCACTTTATGTTTCTAGAATTGGATACAACAACATTTTTTCTAAATCATTCCAGTTGAACAAGACATAATCTTGATCGCCCAAATAAATTGAATGATAGGAATTTGATGAAGTACAGCTCTATAATTAGGTAGAAAACTCAAAAATAATAAAGTTGATAGAAAAAACCAATTATAAAGACAAATCAGGTCAGAGATTAATCAATTTAAGAATATATAAAGAACAACCACTTCTTAAATAAATATTTCTTTAAATGATGTCTATAACAACAGCATGGAATATTCCTATTTCATGATTATAGTTTTACTCCATCAAATTATCAATACTACTTCAATACATAACCAAAAAAGATGACCAAAATTACATATGCATTCTAGCCTAGTTTTCATTTAGCTGTGGCTTCACCTGGTATTTGAAATATAGGTGAGTAAAGCATTAGTCTTTCATTTAGGTCAAGCAAGCATCCACACATACTAAACTCAACAAAATCCTAAGAAATTTTGAACTTGAAATCTACACATTCCAGAGTATAGATTATGAGCCAAATATATTGATGCAAACCCATACAAACAAAATTCAATTCCCTGTACTCTTAAAATGACGCATTGTTTACAGTTCCATGGTCAAATCTACAAGAATTGACTTGAAGATATGGATACATGATTCAACAATTTGAAAAAGATTGTAGTCAAATACAATGAGAGAAAAGCCCAACCCATTTACCACCCACGATAAGCAAAATCGGCCAGAGTCAGGAAGTTAGATTTAGATTTTCCCAAATCTAAGTCACAGAATTTAAACTGAAGGCTTAAAATATGATGACAATTGAATTAACATATTTGGCAGGATAGATAAGAGTTTAAAAAACTCCTCCTCACAACGAGAAGTACGCGAGGAAATCTCTGCAGGCTTAAAATATGATCACAATTGAAGCATGATTCGATAAAGAAAGAATAGTGAGAACCCTCAGAAAGCATGAAACCAACATTTACGACTGAAGCAGAGAACTCAGATTCCACAGTGACATCAACAGATTCCAAGCTTTACTTACCATCTCTGACTTCCATATGGGGAGCTGAGCTCGATGAAATCTCGGAGCTCGACGGCAGCGAGCTGGTTGCAGCACCTTGCATTCTAATTGGACGAAGAAAGAGAGACTGAGGCGAGGACAGAAGGCGAAGAAGGCGGGTGGGCTGTTCGAAGATACCGCGTCTGGGAAGTAAACGAAGCTCTTTAGACCGTTGGATTAAAAAGGATCGGACGGGTAAAAGCTGGTGAGCGTGTACAAAGTAGATACCACAATTTTTCAAAGTGAGTTTATTTGGTGATATCTAACTCTTAATATATATTTATATAAACAATGCAATATTTAAATATAAAATCTTTCAAATTTTGATTTGAGTAAATTATTCAATGAGATAAGTAGTAACACCAATAATTTATTAATATGTGTCCCTATTAGCTCTAATCAAGCATATGAAACATACTTAAAAGTATCATGATATTGAGAGGCCAAATAATCATCAATGAAAATAATCTAATGAACCCAGTATCACTCGATTATAATAACATCAAAGCACTTGATCACTAACAATAACTATATGAGGAGAACATAAGCTTAGGTTGTTTGATTGTGTTACAAGATCTTGGCTAAAATTATCAAAATTCCAAAAAAAAAAAAAAAAAATTAATATTTATTTTTCACATGAAAGTAGGTATATACTTTGTTCCAGCTTAAAGATCTGAGATGTTATAATATACTATATTAAGATCATTGAGTCACCACCATGATCCAACTACAATCTCTCTACTATCTTCGCTAAATCACAATTCACTATTATTATTGCTTGACCATAATCATCTAACAATTCTTGCTAAATCATAATTGTATGATTGTATCATACAGACCCCAATGATCTGATAAAATTTGCCTAATTATAATTGCATGGTTATCATCAGCTTAATATCAATCATTGTCCAACTGTCATCAATAAATGATTGTCTCTTGACCACCACTATCGATCAATGATGTAGATATTTATTGACTAAAGTTGATCCCTTTATCATCATTGTCACTATTAAACTGATTTTTAATAATCTTCATCATTACATTAATATGATGTCAAGCAAAAAATTTGTATTTTTTAATCTCATCTTCTCATATTAAGAAGAACATATTTATGTTATCTTATTTATACAATGAATTATTTTAACTGTTTAGATGCATAAAATTTATTTAAGCATTTTTTACATAAAACACTTATATCTTCTATAAAATTATTTTATATATAATGCTAAGATAATATATTCTTACTCTAACATAATAAGCTCTTAGCATGCAATAATTTGTTGTCATTTATGAAAAGTACAATCAGTACTTTATAAACACTTTTTTATAGCTAACAAGAGCAGGGGCCCACCATAATAGAGTTTTTCACTCCAAAAAAATATTATTTAAGAACAACTATTCATCAATGATATTGACATTTATTGACTAAAGTCTATCTCTTGGTTGTCATTTTTACTCTTCACTATATGCATTAGTCTCCACCACATTTGAAAGACTTCATTTTAATAGCCTATATTTTGTAATCCCATCTTCTTTTATTGAGTAGAAGAGCATAGTTCTGTAATTTTTTTCATATAATAGATTTCCTTAACTGAAGGGATGTTTGAGATCAGTTGGGTTNATATGAAATATACTTAAAAGTATCATGATATTGAGAGGCCAAATAATCATCAATGAAAATAATCTAATGAACTCAGTATCACTCGATTATAATAACATCAAAGCACTTGATCACTAACAATAACTATATGAGGAGTAGGTAAGCTTAGATTAGTTTATTGTGTTTCTAGATCTTGGCTAAAATTATCAAAATTCCCAACAAAAAAATAAAAAATCAATATTTATTTTTCACATGAAAGTAGATATATACTTTGTTCCAGCTTAAAGATCTGAGAAGTTATAATGTACTATATCAAGATCATCGAGTCACCACCATCATCCAACTACAATATCCTTACTATCATCGCTAAATCACAATTCATTATCATTATTGCTCGACCATAATCATCTAACAATTCTTGCTAAATCATAATTGTATGATTGTATCATACAGACCCCAATGATATGATAAAATTTGTCTAATTATAATTGCATGGTTATCATCAGCTTAATATCAATCATTGTCCAACTATCATCAATAAATGATCCGTCTCTTGACCACCACTATCAATCAATGATGTAGATATTTCTTGACAAAAGTTGATCCCTTGATCATCATCTTCGCTATTAAACAGATTTTTAATAATCTTCTCCATTACATTTATATGATGTCAAGCAAATAATTAATATTTTTTTAATCTCATCTTCTCATATTAAGAAGAACATATTTATGTTATCTTATTTATACAATGAATTATTTTAACTGTTTATGTGCATAAATTTTACTTAAGCATTTTTTACATAAAACACTTATATCTTCTTTAAAATTCTTTTATATATGTGTGTAGACTTTTTTATAATGCTAAGAGAATATATTCTTACTCTAACATAATAAGCTCTTAGCATGCAATAATTTGGTGTCATTTATGGAAAGTACAATTAGTACTTTATAAACACTTTTTTATAGCTAACAAGAGCAGGGGCCCACCATAATAGAGTTTTTCACTCCAAAAAATATTATTTAAGAACAACTATTCATCAATGATATTGACATTTATTGACTAAAGTCTATCTCTTGGTTGTCATTTTTACTCTTCACTATATGCATTAGTCTCCACCACATTTGAAAGACTTCATTTTAATAGCCTATATTTTGTAATCCCATCTTCTTTTATTGAGTAGAAGAGCATAGTTTTGTAATCTTTTTCATATAATAGATTTCCTTAACTGAAGGGATGTTTGAGATCAGTTGGATTTTTTTAATGTTTTTGCTTGAAATAAAATATATAACATGTTTAGTTATTTTTAAAATACTCAAAATGTTTTTTTTTAGTATTTTGAGTTTTTTTTTAAATAAGTTAATTTATTTTTGANGGTTTGTATGTTATAACATGTTTAGTTACTTTTAAAATACTCAAAATGTTTTTTTTTTAGTATTTTGAGTTTTTTTTTTAAATAAGTTAATTTATTTTTGGGAAAATTAGATACATAGCCTCCAATTTTTATGGATTTACCTATCTCACGCCTAAACTTTCATTCTTACACATATGCACTTTACCTA
Organism: Phalaenopsis hybrid cultivar; assembly: GCA_002079205.1. Lineage (NCBI taxonomy): Eukaryota > Viridiplantae > Streptophyta > Magnoliopsida > Asparagales > Orchidaceae > Phalaenopsis > Phalaenopsis hybrid cultivar. The sequence goes on along the minus strand of JXCR01138301.1, from coordinate 519,328 downwards.
TGGATGAAAAGATGGATTTGACTATTAAAAAGTGATAATGAGTGTTACTTTTCATATGATATTTGTAATTATGAAAGTATATGTGTGAGATAGGTAAATATGAAAGTTTTGGAAGCTATGTATGTAAAATCCCTTTTATTTTTAATATAAAAATAAAAACATACAAAAAAGTACTAAAAAAATATGTTTTTAAGATGAATATAATAATAATCATAAATAAACATGATCCCAAACAATGTGTAAGTTTGGATGCAATTTTTTTNGTGTTACTTTTCATATGATATTTGTAATTATGAAAGTATATGTGTGAGATAGGTAAATATGAAAGTTTTGGATGCTATGTATGTAAAAGCCCTTTTATTTTTAATATAAAAATAAAAAAATACAAAAAAGTACTAAAAAAATATGTTTTTAAGATAAATATAAATATAATCATAAATAAACATGATCCCAAACAATGTGTAAGTTTGGATGCAATTTTATTATTATTATTTTATGATTTCTTAGATAAAAACTCTTTTACCATCTATGAAATTCTTTTATCTATCTGTGTAGACATTTGTGCAACGTAAAGATAAAAAATTATCACTTTAACTCAATAATTTTTTTTAGCATGCAATAATCTGGTGTCATCCATAAAAAGCACTCATTGTATGCTAAAAACACTTCTATGAGATAGTTGATAGGAGCAACGTTAATCATAATAAGTTTTCACTCCAAAAAGTATAAATTTAAGAACCACACTTTCAATTGTGGACAAAATAATCTAGTTGGTGATAATCCCCATACTTAGCTAAGAGGATTATCTTTTATCTCTTAAAAGAGGATTGCAAAGATAGAGTAACATCACAGTATGATGGTTTTGTTTCCCATAAAATCAATAATAGATAAATGCTAGGCAGTTTGAGGGCACTTGTGCAAGGCTCCCTTACGTATGATGTGTCATACGAAGTATAAGGTGACGATGCAAAACAAATGGGCCAATAAATAGAGATCAAACAAATGGGCCAATAAATAGTTGAAATCTAGTGTTTTGTTATGGATGTAGCTAACGTTGTTTTGGATTATATAATTTTACGTGTTTTCATGTTTTGTTGAATATTATATACTATTTCTAATACATTTTAAGTGGCATTATGATATCTTAGTTGAGTGTAAGTGTCTAGCCAAGCCTATGATGAGGTAGTTATGCTTGCTACTCCCAATGAGTAAACCCTTGCATTTTTTTTCCCATCTTATGACATGTCATGTTGTAATTCAACTAAACGAAGAAGACATCAGAACCTAGTGTTATTCTCATGAACTTTTGGAGCATTTATACCTTTCCAAAAATTCACATAAACTCCAGAATGACTATAAACATACCACAACATCCAACAATTAATCCATCAATTAAAGACATGAAAATTACTCAAGATTTTAAATAGGCTAGGGTTTCCACTCAGCTAGCTGATTTATATTCCCTTTCTCCTATCATAAGAGCATTATTAATTCATGAAAAGAACTCAAGGTACCATTTAGAGGAAACAATTAACTTGTAAAACATATTACCTAGCATTCTCCTTTAAAAAAAATTGTGAATAGACTCAAAAGTTTAAATCATTCAAACTTGGTCCATGTTAACCTAATTTTGAGTTTGTATCTGATTTACCAATCAAAATCCCTTAGATTGGATCCACCAAAAACATATTAGACACTCTTCTATACAACTTTTAAGAGTTTTGATAGAAATTACCTGTTATTAAGATGTCATTACGGTCCATCTTTGATCATCTTGATACTTTTATTGTTTTATTTGGTACTTTTTGGTTTGTTTCATTTTTGTCTTTTTTATTCATCTTCTAAAACTCACAGACCAATAAAAGACTTACTAACTTTATTTATACAAATAGTTATTAGAAAAGAACTCTTGGCTTACTACCATACCAAATTTTATATAATTATCTTTTCAGCGTATTTTTTTGAGATAATTTGTATTATTCCTAATCCCCGATGTGAGGATTTAAATTCTTGGAATGCAAAGCTCAAATATATCATTAATGATTTTTTTTTAAACTCCTTACACATTCAACTGTCAGATGTCTATTAAGCTAAAAACGTTGGGCACAAACACCATGTCTTTATGCATTTGATAGTTTCATTGTAAAAGCAAAGCAAGATTTTATCCCTAAATCTCAAGAAGACCTACCTCTCAGACTAAGGGCTATTGCACATTACTAATTTCTATTTTCTGCCTTATTTATAACATATACAGTGAAGGATGAGTAATGACCTAGTATTTTCCAATTCAGCTTGCCCTATCTATAATATTTTGAGAGAAATGACGAGTAATGACTTAACTCATTCTGATCATCTATTGCTCTTTAATACTAAATTAACTAACAAATTTCTTTTATTCCAAGACTGGCAGATTTCTATTATTCCAAGACTAGCAAGGACATCTATCATCTTTATGATATCGTTCTTGTGCTCTTAGAAAGTGTAAAAGACCAAAAGAAAAGAATATGTACGTTGTAGCATGGGTAAGGAAAGTGAAAGAAGGGACGACAACTAAATTTTGGCATGAACAACNATGACAAATGTTTCATATGTCAGTGCAGTTGGCTGCTTGATGTATGCAATGGTATGTACTCATCCTAATTTGACTCATGGTGTTAGTCAAGTCTGCAAATACATGTTTAAACCCAGAAAACGACATTAGGAAACAATCAAGTGGATTTTCAGGTATCTAAAGGGTACTCATGAAATTATTTTTGGCAATCAACCGAATGATCCTTCAGTTGTGGTGTATGTTGATTCAGACTATGTAAATGATTTGGATGACATAAGGTCTACAACTAAATGTATGTTTACTCTTGGTGGAGGACTTATATGTTGGAAATCAACAATTCAGTCTATTGTGACATTATCTACAACTGAAGCTGAGTACATGACAGTAACTGAAGCTGCAAAAAAATTCTTATGGTTTGTTGGGCTAGTAAATGAACTGGGCATTGAGCAAGTTTAAGTTCAGTTGCATTGTGACAGTCAGAGTGTTATTTATCTGGCTAAGAACTAGGTGTACTATGCGAGAGCCAAGAATATTGATGTCAGGTATCACAAGATCAAAGAATTGATTGCTTCTGATGAGATACTGTTGCAGAAGGTTCATACTAATGAAAATGCAGCTTATATGATGACCAAGTCAGTTACTATCAATAAGTTCTTGTATTGTTTGGACTTGTTGAATATTTGCAGTTGTTAGAGAAGCATGGCGACCCAACCCACTTCAATGTATGAGAAACTCCATGATGCATTTCTCCTAAGAGGTTGGATATTCGCCAAGGTGGACATTTATTATGGTATGACTCATATACCATATAAAGGACATGCTGAAACGAAGCGGAGCGGAGCGGAAGAATCTGCCCAATCGGGAAAGTTTCGTTATGTGGGTTGGGGGTGAGGAGGCAACGACCAGCAGTACGACACGTGGGTAATTTGGGAATTACATATTGTACTCCAGGGTTTTCTCTAAAATTATATATAGGTCTGTTTGTAACCCTAGGTCATTATATTTTGTATTCTGTACTCTTTTCTGGAATTGAAAAAAGGCCGCCACTCTGCTCCCGAGAACGTAGGCAACTTTGCCGAACCTCGTCAAATCTTTGTGTGTTCTTCTGGATTTGTGTCGATTCCTATTTCTCTTCGCCCTAATTTCTCAACAAATTTGTTTGCAGACAATGCACTAAGCTATCAACAAGAATCACAAGATAAAATAGAATAAAAAAGAGAAAAAGAGGGAGAAAGAAAGAGAGAAACCATCTAACACATTATCAAATGAATCACAACACACGACCTCAATATCTTGAAATTTGTCCATCAAAATTCTCTGACTTAGTAATTATAAGTTCGAATTGAAGGTTTTAACGCTACAAGGACAACTATTTCAGAAAGTAAGAAAATATTTAAGTTGATGAGGTTTGTAGCCAAAATGTACATAAATACATGTCGATAGATGGGGCAATTATTGGGGGAATCCATCATCAGGATAATTGAAGTCGTCGATTTACTAGGGTAAGATTTCAGCTTGACAGATAAAAATATAGATTGGTGGGAGAAGATGCCAACTTACTGGCTAGCCAAATGAAATTTGAGGAAGTAGCTTTTCACCATTATGTGCAAAGTCAAACCTTCGACTGAGTACACTATCGAGTTCTTTGCGACCCTAGCAAGTTCATTCTCTCTCTCTCAAATTTATTGCAATTCTGATGAGTTCAACACGATTTTAATGAGTTCACCGTAGTTATTACAGCTCCAACGAGTTGATTATGCTCTAGAAGAGGCATCAAGATCCATATTGACTTTGTTTAAATCATAATATTGAGATATTTAGATGTGCAAAAGGAAAGGGAATTGATTCCTACACAGAAAGAGGTGCAAGTCATCAATTCTAAATAATCCACTTTATGTTTCTAGAATTGGATACAACAACATTTTTTCTAAATCATTCCAGTTGAACAAGACATAATCTTGATCGCCCAAATAAATTGAATGATAGGAATTTGATGAAGTGCAGCTCTATAATTAGGTAGAAAACTCAAAAATAATAAAGTTGATAGAAAAAAACCAATTATAGAGACAAATCAGGTCAGAGATTAATCAATTTAAGAATATATAAAGAACAACCACTTCTTAAATAAATATTTCTTTAAATGATGTCTATAACAACAGCATGGAATATTCCTATTTCATGATTATAGTTTTACTCCATCAAATTATCAATACTACTTCAATACATAACCAAAAATGATGACCAAAATTACATATGCATTCTAGCCTAGTTTTCATTTAGCTGTCGCTTCACCTGGTATTTAAAATATAGGTGAGTAAAGCATTAGTCTTTCATTTAGGTCAAGAAAGCATCCACACATACTAAACTCAACAAAATCTTAAGAAATTTTGAACTTGAAATCTACACATTCCAGAGTATAGATTATGAGCCAAATATACTGATGCAAACCCATACAAACAAAATTCAATTCCCTGTACTCACAAAATGACGCATTGTTTACAGTTCCATGGTCAAATCTACAAGAATTGACTTGAAGATATGGATACACGATTCAACAAGTTGAAAAAGATTGTAGTCAAATACAATGAGAGAAAAGCTCAACCCATTTACAACCCACGATAAGCAAAATCGGCCAGAGTCAGGAAGTTCGATTTAGATTTTCCCAAATCTAAGTCAGAGAATTTAAATTGAAGGCTTAAAATATGATAACAATTGAATTAACATATTTGGCAGGATAGATAAGAGTTTAAAAAACTCCTCCCACATACAGAGAACGAGAAGTACGCGAGGAAATCTCTGCAGGCTTAAAATATGATCACAATTGAAGCATGATTCGACAAAGAAAGAATAGTGAGAACCCTCANATAAAAAATTCTCACTCTAACTCAATAATTTTTTTTAGCATGCAATAATCTGGTGCCATCTATAAAAAGCACTCATTGTATGCTAAAAACACTTCTATGAGATAGTTGATAGGAGCAACGTTAATCATAACAAGTTTTCACTCCAAAAAGTATAAATTTAAGAACCACACTTTCACTTGTGGACAAAATAATCTAGTTGGTGATAATCCCCATACTTAGCTAAGAGGATTATCTTGTATCTCTTAAAAGAGGATTGCAAAGAGGGAGTGACATCACAATATGATGGTTTTGCTTCCCATAAAGTTAATAATAGATAAATGCTATTCAGTTTGAGGGCACTTGTGTAAGGCTCCATTATGTATGATGTGTCATATGAAGTATAAGGTGACGATGCAAAACAAATGGGCCAATAATTAGATGGTAAGCCAAGAAAATAGAGATCAAACAAATGGGCCAATAAATAGTTGAAATCTAGTGTTTTTTTATGGATGTAACTAACGTTGTTTTGGATTATATAGTTTTACGTGTTTTCATGTTTTGTGGAATATTATATAATATTTCTAATACATTTTAAGTGGCATTATGATATCTTAGTTGAGTGTAAGTGTCTAGCCAAGCCTATGATGAGGTAGTTATGCTTGCTACTCCCAATGAGTAAACCCTTCCATTTTTTTCCCATCTTATGACATGTCATGTTGTAATTCAACTAAAGGAAGAAGACATCAGAACCAAGTGTTATTCTCATGAACTTTTGGAGCATTTATACCTTTCCAAAAATTCACATAAACTCCAGAATGACTATAAACATACCACAACATCAACACCTATAATTTTAGCCCTTGACTCCAACAATTAATTCATCAATTAAAGACATGAAAATTACTCCAAGATTTTAAATAGGCTAGGGTTTCCACTCAGCTGGCTGATTTATATTCCCTTTCTCCTATCATAAGAGCATTATTAATATATGAAAAGAGCTCAAGTTACCATTTAGAGGAAAGAATTAACTTGTCAAACATATTACCTAGCATTCTCCTTTAAAAAAAAATTGTGAATAGACTCAAAAGTTTAAATCATTCAAACTTGGTCCATGTTAACCTAATTTTGAGTTTGTATCTGATTTACCAATCAAAATCCCTTAGATTGGATCCACCAAAAACATATTAGACACTCTTCTATACAACTTTTAAGAGTTTTGATAGAAATTATCTTTTATTAAGATGTCATTACGGTCTATCTTTGATCATCTTGATACTTTTATTGTTTTATTTGGTACTTTTTGGTTTGTTTCATTTTTGTCTTTTTTATTCATCTTCCAAAACTCACAGACCAGTAAAAGACTTACTAAATTTATTTATACAAATAGTTATTAGAAAAGAACTCTTGGCTTACTACCATAGCAAATTTTATGTAATTATCTTTTCAACGTATTTTTTTGAGATAATTTGTATTGTTCCTAACCCCATGTGAGGACTTAAATTCTTGGAATGTAAAGCTCAAATATATCATTAATGATTTTTTTTTAAACTCCTTACACATTCAACTGTCAGATGTCTATTAAGCTAAAAACGTTGGGCACAAACACCATGTCTTTATGCATTTGATAGTTTCATTGTAAAAGCAAAGCAAGATTTTATCCCTAAATCTCAAGAAGACCTACCTCTCAGACTAAGGGCTATTGCACATTACTAATTTATATTTTTTGCCTTATTTATAACATATACACTGAAGGATGAGTAATGACCTAGTTTTTTCCAATTCATCTTGCCCCATCTATAATATTTTGAGAGAAATGACGAGTAATGACTTAACTCATTCTGATCATCTATTGCTCTTTAATACTAAATTAACTAACAAATTTCTTTTATTCCAAGACTGGCAGATTTCTATTATTCCAAGACTAGCAAGGACATCTATCCTCTTTATGATATCGTTCTTGTGCTCTTAGAAAGTGTAAAAGACCAAAAGAAAAGGATATGTACGTTGTAGCATTGGTAAGGAAAGTGAAAGAAGGGACGACAACTAAATTTTGGTATGAACAATAGGATGATGGTGAATCAGAAGAGAAATTTGATATTTTCTACCGTCAAATAACAATAGATAACAAATTGGACAACAAAGGAAGCATTTGAACGTCCTTAAGAGTTCATTACCTTGATCCTATTGAGTTACATACACACCACCTGAATTAAATGCAAGGATACAAAACCCCAATAGATAAGACCATGAGAAATATCTTTGAACAAAGTCAAAGATTTCTAAAAAAACAAAAAAATAATATATATATATATATATATATATATATTACTGTACACTATTACCAAATGCTTATTAGATCCCCATGCTCAACCTCTAAATTGTTCAATTGCATCTAACTTTTCAAATTTGTTACAGTATTATCAATGTAGCAAAAAATGGCGCTGATATGTAATTCTTGTAAACAATACATAATGCATGGTAAAAGTTGTAGAAATAATGTGAATGGCATGCGCTAAAGATAAGAAACATAATACAGCATTAAGCTTTAGCATGCCCAAGGAAACAATACATCATAAATAAGTGTTGCCTCTGAATGTCATGCACTCATGGAAACTAGTACTAAAACAGTTTTTCACTCGGAGCAACTTGCATCACTTTCCAAACTAGGTAAGCTAAATAAAAAGGGAACTCGAACACTAAACATCTACTGATCACAAATCTAAGTAAATCCTGTACGTATAATACCAAAACTCAGCGACCTTTAGAAAGAGCATCATCCATCTCCTTTGTTGTTGAAGGAAATAACTCAATATAACGCCTCCCAAGAGTCATTCTATCCTTTGCCATTGCAGAACGTGAGGCAACTGCATTTGCAAATTCTACGTAAGCTTCCCCGCTTGGCCTACTTTCTGCATTAAGCACTATATAAATACGATCTTCTGATATTTCATAGTCCTTAAAGAAGTCCATGATGTCCTCCTTCCCAGCAGAATATGGCAAACCCCTCATTCTCAATATTCCAGTGTGCTCAATTAGATCCTTTCCTTCATCATTTGATTTTACCCTAGGAGCAACGCGACGTGGAGAACCACCCCTCATATCTGAAAGTTCATTTGCTATAGCACTATAGTATTCTTGCCTTGAGCTTCTGAAAACCTCTACGTACCTTCTACCCATGTTTCGCCTATCCCTCTGAATGGCAAAATCTACTTGAAGGGGATATGCCAGGACACAATAAGCTTCTCCAGTAAATCGGCCACTTTTATGAATAAAAAGAATGTCCAATAGATCCA
>JXCR01138301.1:489074-510355 GCA_002079205.1 Phalaenopsis hybrid cultivar | reverse complement strand
TATATATATATATATATATATATATATATATATATATATATATATATATATATATATATATATATATATATATATATATATATAATTCCCTCATTGAAAACCTTAATTAGAAATAAATATATAAGAAAGAAAATTAAAAAAAAACAAATATTTAGAAATTGAAGATCAACAACCCCTTTGCCAATTCTTGCAATTACAGGTTTTCAATGATCCCAACGAGACAAGATCTTTGCTTATTCCACATATGTGATAATGCACAATCGACATAACCCACAAAATATTGGAATCTCATGAAAACGAAGTTGCATAACCCATCTTAGGCGCTCCCGCATCATACTCCCTGACTCGGATAGGTTGCACCCTCCTCTGACGGCTTCTTGAATTAATATACCCCCATCATATTAAAGGCATCACATTATTGTGTCTGATGCTGTCCCACTACAAAATCTATGCTTATGTCTATTCCACGCAACTTTAAAACACATGTCATTCTAAAAAATGCCCTGATACAATCAGTATCCATTCTTCTTTTAGCACAATCAGAGCTGGAATTAAACATAGATGGGCATTCACATGAACCAAACCCTGAGCCATCAAATATGTAATTTACTTTTTCCATTTCTCATACTTGCTTGGGCGCATCCAACAAACAACTATGAATAAAGAAAACAACCCTAGAATAAAATCTATGACGTGCTAAACCACTTATATTGGCAACCACCCAAAAGATAAATTTTCTACCATGGTATCTAACAACTCCTTCAACAAGGGCCGCCCCGTTTGAAGTTGTGACTCTTCAAATACACTATCTTCTAGGACAATCAATATAAATTATGTTGTGATCTCTCTCTTGGGTTCATCTTGAATCACTAACATATCTTCCTCAATAGCAAAAATTAGGAATCTTCTCTGACGTCATCAATCTCTCTTATGTAACTGTCCATTCCATAAACTATTACCTTCTCAGTAAAAGAAATTTCCATTCAGCTTAAGTAACCAGACACAATATGCTCAATACTGTGATACTTGAGGCACTTTTTTGTTGGGAAAAGTTTGGAAGTGTTAAAGGTCACCACTTTTTCTCCACCCTAAATTAATTTTTACTCGGGCAAGATCCGCTAGAATGCTCCACTATGTGTGCTTTTGTTGTCTGATCTAAAGTGTGGTTGTCACCTAGTGATATAATTGTTTCTTCATCTTCTAAGCTAGGGTCTATACATCAAATAGAGACATACAAATCATTTGCACCACATTCCAAACAAATGACCTCAAATTTTCAAGATAACTCGCTTTTGTGTGCTCATCTGTTTCCACCAACTCATGTTTTAACATGAGTTGATCAAATTCAATTGTGTCCTCAAGAATCTATCTAATATATGTGGTGGAATTTAATGAACATATCTTGCTAGTGATGCAAGGGAATGAATTTGCATTCCATCTCTTTTTTTCATTTAGACCAGGTTAACATTTTAATTTTTCTCTCAAGTTGGTATAGGCGCTTAAAATTTTTCGACCATAGAGACACTACTCTTCGATTTGTTGGGGGCAAGTTTTATCATTATTTCAGTTGGAATGACATTGTACTCAAAGATTTATTCTAATAACTGGATTCATTCAATGAATTCGTCTAAATCCATGCAACCCTCAAAATTTAATAAATCCATTTTCATTCCATTATTATGACTTTCTGTTTAATGTTCATTGCAAAATCATTTGGATATTAATTCTTCATCACTGCAAATTTTCTAGTGGAATAAATTTACTACACCTCTCGATATGTCGAGTTATCATTGTGTCTCCTCTCAAAGGTGACAAGTCTCTGTTTCAGCTTGAGGACATATCCTCCTTAATAAATTCCTAGACATTAAGATGAGAGTTTCTACTCAGCTACATGACATCCTTTCTTCCCCAATAGGCTTCTGGCAGATGCAGGACTGCAAATCAAAATTAGTCGAATACTTAGGTACTAGTTGCAGTATCAGGATGAAATTTTGGTGTATTTAGAACAGTTAAATTTTGAAAATTTTAGGTTTAGACTAAAAATTAAGATATGAATGACTGGGGTATTGAGTTGATCAATAGTTTAAGAACAACAAATTCCCAAAAATTTAAGATTTGCTGGACTGTTTTTCTATAGAAGCAACTTTAGACTGGAAAACACACAAAATAATAAAAAAAATAACTGCCACAATGTTAGATTTATTTTTGCAACAATAAAACAAATCAAACGTGAAAATTGAAAAGGGTGGACTCAGTTTGCATTTCCCAATGTCAGAACGAGTAGATCTCACATCCTAATAGCCCAATTCACAACTTTTATGAATCCAGCACTCTTTCTATTGCATATGACTAATTATTTATGTCCATCTTCAATCAAAAAGATAGCACACATGACAAATATGATGCAGAACGCAGAAGATGCCAACATGGTGGAAAGTTTAAACAGGGCTTAGAGAGGAATGCGCATATCTTTCTATTTTGTGAGCAGATATCATCATGAACTTATGGTTGGGGCCAGCAACATAGTTTTAACTGGAAGAAGCAAAATTTCATGACAAAAAAACTCAATACAGCGTAAGCATTTATCTGAGATTGCAAATGGGAAACACAGAGAATCACAAGTCTTGTCATTAAACAATAGTCTGCACACTTTAAACAAGGATATGTTATTATGTATATATCTTTCTGCCCTTCTGGATTCCATTGGAGCTTATTATCAAGAAAACCATGTTTTCCAAGGCCTTCATCTTTTTTGGAAGTTTAAGCATTTGATTGCAACAGAAAACACGAGTGCAAAGATCACGCAGAAGCCGACGACCATGATTGCAGCAATACCTAAGAAATCATTTCTGAAACCAAAATAGTTTTCGAGAAAAACTTTAGCACTTATTGAACGAACTCCGTCTGCAAGTATCACGGGTTCCTCGATGTCCCCAAACTGTGAAGTGAGAAGGCCATATAAGCTCCATGATACTGGATTAGCCCAGTAATACCATCTCCACCATCCAGGAATCCTCTGTGAAAAGCATCCAAAATTTATGAAAGAAGCTTCGATAGCTAAAATGTTATCATGTACAACGAGCATCTAAGAAAATACACACTAATTTGAAGGTTAATGAAATTCAAGATGCAGACGAGTACAATTTCATTCCATCACGGGAGAAAGGTTAGCTTATGAATTTGGCATTATCAAAGATTGCTAAAAAATCAAATTGACTATTGGCCCAAATTGAAACGAACCAGTCATTAACAAGCAAAGCCTGGTTTATAATCAAACTGGCATTGAGCCAAGTATTGATTGGACAGAGCTAGCTCAAGATCATAATGGAATCTATATTCATCATACATTAAGAAAAACAATTAAGATTTGACTTAATTATGTATGCCTCTATGGTTTGCATCTATGAACACATGAACATGCATTAGTGTAGCTATGCATGTAGACTAAGAATTTGTATCAGAAATTGAAAATTGATCAAAATCAGACCATGCTTTTCTTTTTTCGCTGAATGAGTTTAAGTGAAGTAAAAAATTCTTTCTTGGCATTAATAAAAAATGAGACAAACCAACTGATGGCTAAATTTAACTCAGATCAAGATCAAATCAAATAACTTTGAGCTAATCATAACCAAGGGTTTAATTTGAGTAAAAGAATTTCATATGCAGAGAGGCCACCCCAATTACTACAGGCAGCATGGAGTCATCTGCTCTCCTTATTTACCTTCTTATTTTTCTTAAATTTTTAGAGTTCTATTCTATACAATTTTGGTGATTATATCAGGGCATAAAGTTTATTATAAACTCATGAGCTTCATACAAAGAGTATACTAAAGCATTGCAAGCTTGTCTCAAATTTGAAACCTCTATCTCACAAATCAGTGAGTGCTTGTAGTTTTGCACCCCTAGTCGTTTGATCACCCTGTCAGTCAGTATTTCTTCAAATTTTTTAACAAATGAAGTGATTATGGCAGTAGAGGCTCACTTGGAAATCCCTCTTAAAGGGTCCTCCATGTCTTCATGATAGGGCTTCAACATGCTTACACGAAAGACTAAATGTATCTTTAATTTTGGTGGAAGGTTAAGTTTCTAAGAAACCTTTCCCACTTGTTTCATTGCCTCAAAAGGTCCTTATCTTCCAATAACCCTTTATGTACCTCTTGAAATGTTTTGAATTGTTGGGGAAGAAGTTTTACAAGGACTAGATCTCCTTCTTTAAACTCGATATACCTCCACTTTTTGTCTTCTCAATTCTTCATCCTCCTTGTAGCTTTGTGTAATGTTGCTTGAGCTAGCTCCCTTTGCTCATTCCCTTGGCAAACTTGAAGGTTGTTGGACTTTTTCCTTCATAGTTGGTTAAAAGGGAGAGGAGAGTTGTGGATTGCTTTCCCATGATTATCTCGTAAGGACTCTTGTTGGTGGCTTCACTTTTTTGTAAATTGAAAGAGAATTGCACCACATCAAGCAATTTGGCCCAATTTTGTTGATTTGAACTCACATAGTGACACAAATATAGCTCTAAGGGGGCATTGATCTTCTCGGTTTGTCCACCACATTGAGGATGAAAGTTTGTAGAAAAGTTTAGATCTAACCCCAACATCTTAAATAGTTCGGTCCAAAATCTCCCAGTGAAAGCGAGAATTACGATCATTGATAATGCTTTGTGGTAATCCCCAGAGCTTTACCATGTTGCACAGAAAGAGCTTTGCAGCTTCTTCGGCAGTACAGTCGGTGAGAGCAACAATGAATGTTGCATACTTGCTGAACCTATTCACCACGACTAGGCTACTTCCAAATCCATCTGATTTTGGCAAGCTGGAGATGAAGTCCATAGAGACGCTCTCCTATGGTCTTCAAGGGATAGGTAGTAGTTCCAACAACCCCCCTAGTTGTTGAATGACAACTTTGTCCTGTTGGCAAACAAGACAACATATTCTTCTACCCCATTCTTCATCCCTGACCAATAATAATTTGTTTTTAGAAGTGCTGGGGTTCGCTTCATACCTGGATGTCCCGCCCATAAAAAGTCATGGCATTCTTTGATTAGCTCCTTTCTTAAATTGCACCACCTTGATACGTAGATGCGTCAATCTTTAATATATAGATGTCATCTTCATCTATCCAGAACTTTCTGCTTTTTCCTTCCTTCACCAGAGCAATAATACTTTGGGCTTGTAGAACAGAGTTCAATCCTTCCTTGATTCTGTTTATGAAAGAGCTGGAAACTTGCGAAATGCTTGCAAGTTCTGCTTTTCGACTTAGTGTGTCTGCTACTACACTAGCCTTTCTTGGTTTATACTTCAAGATGTAATCAAATTTTGCCAAGAAATCTTGCCATCTTGTCTACTTCAGACCGAACTTCTTCTGGGTCTGAAAATAGCTGGTGGCAAAATTATTTGTCATGACCATGAATTTAGAGCCGAGTAGATAGTGTCTTTATACTCTAAGACAATTATGATAGCATCATATCCTTTTCCTGGACTATGTAGCGACACTCTGTCTCATTAAGTTTCTGACTTTCATAGGCAATTGGATGTTCGTCTTGCATGAGAGCTCTCTTTATAGCGAAGTCAGATGCATTAGTGTGCACTTCATATGCCTTAATATCACTTCACTGATTGCCTTCTTGAGAACTTCAAATGCTTCATGATACCTGCTATTCCATTCCCATGACTTATTTTTTTAGTAGGTCCATCAACGGAGCAACTCTTGCAGAATAACCCTTTATGAATCGTCGCTAGTAGTTTACAAGCCCCAGAAAGGATCTGAGCTCATATACCTTAGTACGATGCTCCCAATCTTAGATGGCCTTGGCCTTGCTTTCTTCCATCATAAGATTTCCATCCTTTATCTTATGCCCTAAGAATATCACTTCTTGTTTGGCAAATAAGCATTTTTCTTTCTTGATGCATATCTTATTTCCTTTTAGCACTTTGAATACTTCTCGGAGATGTCTCAGGTGGTCTTGAAGTGTGTTGTTATGCACCACTATGCCATCTAGGCAGGCAACAATAAACTGATCCAAGTATGGTTGGAATAGTTTGTTCATCAATGTGCATAATGTAGCAAGAGCATTGGTTAGCCCGAAAGGCATAGTCAAAAATTCAAACGATTCATACTCGATCACACAAGTAATCTTTTGTTCATTCCCTTCTGCTATCCTAACTTGATAATAATCTGATTGGAGATCCAATTTTGAGAAGTATGTTGCATTGCCCAGTTGATCAAAAAAGTCGATGATGAGAGGAATTGGGTATTTTTTCTTAACAATAATTCTGTTTAAAGGCCGGTAGTTTATGCACATGCGTAGGGAACCATCTTTCCTTTTCTAAAATAGAACTAGGGCACCATATGAGGCTTTAGATGGTCGGATGAATCCTGCCCCCGACAACTCCAATTATTTGTGTAGCTCTACCATCTCTAAAGGTGGCTCCAGCTCGATCTGGTGATCGATCTCCATTCTTGGTGGTAGTCTTTTAGTAATTCCAGTGATGAAGCATCTTTATACTCCTCAAGTACTGCTACCACTTCCCTTGGCACGTCTTCTTTGGGCTTCAATTCTTCATCAGAGTCATAAAGAATAGTCATGTAATTCTCCTCTTGTCGGATGCCCTTCTTGAAATGAATGACCGATAGATTTTGGCTTCTAGCTTCCTAGTCCATACTGTCGGTACTAGGCAAGCTTGGTTGCCCTCCATGAAGCACATGTTATTGAAAAATTATATTGAGAACGCTCTCACTTGATCCAAGAATTCTAGACCAACGACTAACTTGAAATCGTCCATAGGAATGATGGAGAAATTCAGCGTACCTGACCAGCCTCCGACACCCCTTTGGCTACTTCATGGATTGGCCTAGCTGCTAAGTTGACTAGTTTGGTTATGTCACTTCAATATGATTGGCTTGAAAGGTATGATGACTGATAGATATTGTTAGTGTCCGCTTGCATAGCAAAATGTCTCCACGCATCTCCTCCAAACTAGCACGTACGTCATTCATCTCGTCTTCATAGTCCCTTCGTATATCCTAGAACTCTCCCCATCAAGTCCTTCCACATCTTTGTCATTTGGTCCATTAAGGGCTCCTCTAGTTGGAGCATCACGCCTCTGATCGTCGAATGAATTGAGATGTCCTCCTCGATTCCATTAACCTTTTAGCCAAGATTCTCTATCCGGATCTCCATGCCATTCATTGTCTTCTCCACCCGAGCAAGACATGAATCAAAGCCGTGCATGATCTCCTTGGACCTCCCATGTGGTTTTGATGCAATTGGATCTCGTTGCTCTTGACGACCTTGCCCTTGTTGAGATGATTTCACAATAGTGACTTCTGACTTCATTATGTGCTCTTTGATGTTTTTTTTGTCATACTTTCAAATCAAGGCTCTAATACCAACTATCACGGATTAACTTATCTCAGGTCACCAGTGCAGCTTTACACTCTTCATTGGCACTAAATAAACTAAACCCTCACAAAGCTTGGACTTGTAAGCATAAAGCATTCTAGGAAGAAGAGTTGGAAGAAGTATTGGAGAACTAAACATTTCACTAAGAAAGAGTAATTACAACACTTGAATGCTTGAGACCCTTGGATGGATTTAAATGAGGGGGAGAGATTCTTATTTACAGTCATATCTAAGTCTAAGAGAATCTTCTAGATTACATTAGAATAACCTAGTTTCTAGATAGTTCTACACCATTCTCTTACATACAAAGCCCTAGATCTTTGGAGCTTTTCATTCTAATATTCTCTAGAAAGTGGTGGAGTCTTCTAGAGTTACTTGGATTGTGCTCCTCCATCTGGTCTTTTCTAGAATATTTCATCTCATGGTTGTTGTTGACATCACTTTTGGTGGAGGTGTAGTTTTTCTTCTCTTTAATAGCCTAGGATCTAGCCGTAGAACTTCCCTGTCAACTACGCCTAGAAAACTAGCAAATGAGTCATTCCCGTTAGAAATTCTGAGCTTTTCTTCGCTCAACTTGACGCTCCGCATGGTAGTTTTGACCGCTATTACTTAATAGGTAAGACTACTGTGGAGGAACTCAAGGAGAGTCCCTATAGGACTGTTGTCCTTAGAATTGACTGTACGCGTTAATCTGCCATTATCGCGCTCTTCGTCGCCTTATTTGATTAAGCTCAAGCTGAATTTTTTACGTGATTCGGATCGCGACGTGTTTTTGTCCCAATCGTCGACGACATTGCCTAAACGACTCTGGATGACAAAACAGACTGCGCCGGCGCAACCGGAATGAAGATTTTGCCTAAAGGGACGTTCGTTTCACCGCGTCGATACGTCTGGGGAAAAATACACATTTATTTATTAATTATAATAATAAACAATATATTATTATTATTATTATTATCACTATTATTATTATTACCTTATATTAAATCATAACCTAATTTCATTACCTCCCCCTCCACTCTGCTGAGTCTCGACCCCGTGGACCTCTGCCCTAACTTCGGCTCGCTCGGTTCCACCTGGCCCGCTCATTCGTGCTGTTGGAGTCTCGTTCCCGCGCATGCAGGACGATCCCACGACCCATCTCTTATCGTATCTCATCCTCTGCCTCTGGCATGCCCGTATGGGGGCGTCTGCTCTTCTCGATCCTTCGAATCGTATGCGATCTCCTAATCATTCCTTCTCCTGTTTTCTGGTCTATATGAGCCTTCTGTTGGTGTGTTTCAGGGGGCCGAAAATTTTCCAAGGGAAAGGAAAACTCTATCATTTTCTTTTCTCATCCTTATTCTCTAGCTTTTTTAGGCTTGGAGTGGTTTTACCCTTACTGTTGAGGGAAGATTGAAAGTGGTGAAGTGCTCTTGAAATTGTTTTTTTTTTTTTTTGCTTTTACTTCAAGGACGTACCTCCTAACCCCCCCCTTTTGTGCTTTACTCCTTTTCGGTTTTCTCTCTGTCGAATCCCTGAGCTTGGTGATGTGGCTGATATGGCATGCTAGCCTAGTGATGCACCTATACTTTGAAATATGTCGCCTCACCATGTGAAAGATAGAAAAGTGAGCATGTTTTAGGAGTTAGATTTGATTACTTGCTTAAAATGGTGAAAGTATATCATGTTATTGGCTCCTCTCTTTTCTTTTTGTTCAAGGAAAATCGGAAATGTTAAAATGTGGCTTTGAGATAATGTTGGCTCCTCTCTCAAGCCTGTTGGGATATGTATCATGAAACTCCTCATTTGTTCTAATTTAGCATGAGATGTTGGAGAGTTTATTTGGCCCTTCACATATGTTGGGGACTCGGTTTTGGCATCTTATAACTTTCTTTGGCTTAAAATGCATGTTATGAAGAAGTTCACCTTGATTTGGGAAAGGTTCTATAGTTTGCTTTAATAGTTTGGTTTGACCCCTCGAGGGGGGGACATCTTTCATGCTTGGATATTTGAGGGAAGTTGATTCATGCTTAGAACAATTTGTGGCCTAAAATACTTTCTATATTAGTGTTAATAGTTTAAAAACCTATATTGGTTCCATATACTGATAATTTAAAGGCAGGAGGACTTTTCTTTAGCCTTCGGATGGCCTGGTTTTGCCTTGTAATAGCTCGATTTTATTATGTTATGATAAATCAACTTGGGGATTTACATGACTGTGGTTTTGAATGCCTGCAGAGCTATGTCCTATTTTGATATTGGACTTAGTTTTGGCCCCTGCTGGGCTCGGTTTCACCTTGCTCTAATGGTTTGGTTTTGGGTCTCACGGTTGGCTTTGTGCTTGGCTGTGGTTTAAGCCTTGTGAGGGGTTCTGCTTTGCCTTATGATGACCTGTCTCTATTTTGTTTTGAGGACTTAATTCGAAAAATTATGGGGCTTTAACATGATACTTACCTGAACCCCATTTTAGTGTGATATGTGACTCGGTTTGGGGCTCGATATTGGTCCTCTATTGTCGTTGTCTTTGCTCGCAATGTATGCTGGAGGGGATATTTGTTTCGGGGCTTGTTTTGGGGATTCAGATTCAATGCTTAGTTGCCCCCTACCCGTGAATAGCCTTGGTTTACCTTGCTGTGGAGGCTGCGGTCTCTAGTCTTGGGAGTTTATTTGGTGGTTTGTGTTGGGCTATGACCCCTGTCGTAGGACCTGACTCGTGCTTTGTGCTGTCATTATTCAAAAGGTTTGTTGGAGAGGCTGTTTTGCGTCTTCCTTGCTCTTGTTAAGGGCATGTCTTGTGCCCTCTTTTTGCTCTTACCCGAGAGCTTGTTGGGGGCCTGTTTTGTGTCTTTTTCTGCTCTTATCGGAGAGCTTGTTGGGGGTCTATTTTGTGTCCTTTTCTGCAGTTACCCGAAGGTNTTTGAACATTTTATAACAACATATAGATGGCCTCCACATGGTTGTAATGAGATTTATTAATTTTAAGGAAAAAGATGATAGTTATGACAGAGCAGAAAACAAAGGTTAAGAGAAAAAATCCTTCGCACAAAACTTTATTGGTTTCACTAGAAATCAACCTACATCAAAGTGGTGAGGAGGCAAGGAAAATCTAACGCTCCTGCACCTATAAGTCAAAAAGTGTCACTAAACAGTTTACTTTTTTTCCTTCGACATGATTATCTCACGCTCTCTCTTCTCTTTGCTTCAACATTCCAGCCTCAATTTCCCTTATCTATTTGGTGGGTGCGACTGGAAGGTGAAGAGATGCCAGGGATAAACAATTTTTTTTTTTCAACAAGTTTCCTTTTTTTTTTCCTTTCTTGTTCTTTCCTATTTCTCTCATTTCTAATTAGTTTATTTTCTATTAGGGGATCTTTATGTAAGTTGTATTCTGATTTTTTTTTATTTTTAACTTGAGTTTATGTATTTTGATAGTTCGATCTCTAATTTTTTGCTCTTTGGAGTGCTGTATCTTTTTCCTATTGCCAGTGGTGTGTTGTATCGTTCTTCGGAATAGGTGGTGAACCTCCTGGTCACCCGTATCCCATTGTTTTGCCGACTAACTAGCTGACTTCAGCAAGGGTAACAACATTGTTTTGTCGGCCGTTTTATCCTTCGAAGATTCATTTGAATTTGGATTTAATTTAGATAGATGGGGTATAATTATAGTTTTAGAAAATAATGTTTAATTTTGAAAAGTGAAACCGAGCGGACCTCCCATATTTGATAGTTTAAAAGTTCGAGCGTGATACCACAAGTAGTACACTATCCCGAAGGATATGCATACAACTTGTTGGCAGACTTAGCCACCTAAACTAAAAGATTTGTGATGTCTGTTTGGTCCGTGAAACTTTTTTAATAAGCCGACAAGTTCCCCTATTTAATACAGGAGATTAAATAGGGTTTATTTTAAGCTGGGCTCTTAAGTTCCTTATAGAGTCAAATCCCTATAATTAATTACATTTTAAATAATCGAAATCACTTAAAAAGGCTCTTGATTAAGATCAGTGGTTTTGCTTTCAAGATTGTAAAGTTTAAGTTTTTAAGGATAAAATATGAGGCAATCAAAGGGGGGGGGAAGGCTCAAAATATGAACTGTTATTTTCAGGAGTCAACAGAGTGAAAGGTAGGGGATATCACAGATCAAGGGAGAACCCCGACGACTGCCCAACTATCCTACGATTTGACCTTAACTCTAAAGAGACATCTTACACCTTGTCGTCGTGGTCTTGATCGGCGCCCTCCGTCCGCTTGCTTCCATGCTCTGCTTCTTGGGAAGACCACTCTAAGCTTCTTAGCAGATTGATTATAAGTTCAGTGTTGTGGTGTGTATAAATGTACAATTATTGGGTCAGTGGCTCGCTACAGGGTACCTCCTAAATTAGGTGTTCTACTGGCCTCTAACCTAAGTCCCTTGCAAGTCTGTAAAAACAACATGAGTTATAAAAGGAAACATGCTACGAAAGGCAGTAAACAACAAACATTAATATTGCATGCATGAACTATGTGTATATGCAGTAGCAAAAGTAAACGATGTAAACTTAAAAGAAACCTGTATATCTGACGGGTCGGCGGCTTCTGAAAAGACTAAAAAAAAAGTGGCAGAGGACCCACAGTAACTCGAAGAAAACTGTCGAAAACACGAGGAAAATTTGGAGAAAATCACAAGTGCTTTACAAAGATTTCGATAAAATTGTTGGGCAACACGTAAAAACCCGAAGAAAGAAAGAAAGCCGTAAGCATTTCGGTCGGGCTAGGCTCAGAATTAGGTATTCTCGAGGGACTCCGAAGGCAACTATCGGTCACCTGTATGTATAGAACCCAACATTCAACTAGAAATGGGTCATGCTATACCAACTTAAGAGAACACTCTTTAGCCCAATACCGGCGATTAAGAAGTGGACAATTGAATTGTGTTATTTAAAACTTATATTTTAGCATGCATATAGGCTTCATGCATACAAGAAAAGTAGTGTCAATTTTAGTAGCTAAAATACTTTAGAAAATAGCGTATCATCGTATTTGTTCTTATCATATCTTTTTTTTTTATAAAATATGATTGTCCACAAGTCGATCGAACCGTTGGGCCGGGACCACCAACAACTTAAGAAGGCAAGGGTGTCCTACTATCCTGGTTAGACTTTGTGTGATAGAAATGTGCCGCTTAAACTGAAAGGAAAATTTTATAAGATGATGGTGAGACCTGCAATGCTTTATGGCGCTAATGTTGAACTTTGCTTTAGAGAATGCTCTCTGGTTAGACTTTGCTTTAGAGACAAAATGCGAAATGAATATATCCATGATAGGGATGGTATAGCTCCAGTGACAGGCAAAATTAGAGAGAGTCGTCTTATATGGTTTGGTCACATTAAACGTCGACCATCTGATGATCTGATCAAGAGAGTAGATGTTTTAGATTCGACTTATGTTAAGAAAGGCAAAAGACTTGGGCTTATTGTATAAAAAATTATCTTAATTTATTAGAACTAAATGAAAATATGACGCTAAATAGGACGCAATGGAGATTAAGGATTCATGTATTCGGCCCCACGTCGTGGGATTAATGCTTTGTTGTTGTTGTAATGAAAATTAAATTCACGAAAATTTTAAAGAATAACGAACTCTGTCATGGAATTGGTCCTAATTCATTGAATCATAGGTAAGTTCTTAGGATTTAAGCCATGATGAAATCTCCAAATTTTTTGTTGAATTTGTTAAAACCATAATTCATTTTAAAATCCTTGAAATTAATCCATAAGCCTACTATTGNTTGGATGATTTATGAAGGCTTGTCCATTCACTCTCTTATGTATATCAAAGGCAACACTTTGGCAATACCTGGCGTGGTTTCCTTTTGCTACCTTAGTCATGAGCCTTGCTCGGTGGGCACTACCCTTGTGGTTTTTGGTTCTGCCCTCTAACTGTGAGATTAGTAGATGTAGGTATGTTTCTTCTTTGTCCCCCATCCGTGGGACTGTTGTGTTGGGTTCCACGTTCCCATCTGCGGTCGTGAGCTTCCTATAATGAGTTTAGATTGGTATGTTTAGGACCCTACCCGTGAGCTAGTTTAGAGCTCGGTTGTGCTTTTACTGGCTTTACTCGTGACCCCCTACTCTCTTTCCTGGGCCATGTTTACTGCCTTAACCGTGAGCCTCTTGATCCTTTGGGTTGCCTTGGTCGAGAGCCTTAGTTGTTGTCCTCCTTTCGATTGATCCTAGGACCTACTTTTTTAGTTCTTTTTGTTACAAGTTTTAAGAGTTGATTCATCCTTCGTTCTTTTCGATGTTTTAGGTGGATTAATCCCTTCTCTCTCTCACCCTATTTTTGTTCTTTTTTTCTTGCTTCTTGGTTCGATTTTTTATGTTTATGTCTGATACATAAGTGTCCATGTATAGCCTTTTTCTATACGTGAAACCATCAAGCAAGGTCGCAAGTAGATCGGTTTTTTTTTGGGCTTAGGACGGTGATGACAAAAACACACCGGAGATAGAGCAGAATGATATGTCATCCTACGACATCGAGATCTAATTCAGAAACCTATCGGGATCTGATTCAGGAACCCGGTGAGCTGTAAGATGACCGTATCATTCACCGACATAAGTCTAGCGGGAGTTGACCACCCTTTTAGTTGAGTGGCGGACTTTATACATCCGGGTGACCGAGTAGCCTTCGACGACCCTCGAATACTAATATATAATTGAGCCTAACCCCGAAAGTGCTTGCGGTCCTCTCTTTTCTGACTTTTTCATATGTTTTCTTGGGATTTTTGGACAAAGCACTCGTGGTCTCTTTTCGGGATTTTCCCGTGTTTTCTATGATTTTCATTGATTCGTCAATTTTCTAGCATTTTACTTGTCGCGAGTCTTTTGACGATTTTTTTTTCCCGATATTTCTGGTTGATGCTCTTTACTTTGTTTATATAAAACATTTCAACATGCTTCCTCAAATTTTGTTGCTTGTACCTGATTGCATCAATTACACATGAGGAACTGCGGATCTCCCAGGTATACATGTTTGCTTTGTGTTTACAACAAGTTACTTTCTTGCAAATCACCTACCTATTGTATTTCTTACTTTTCTTTTACACCGCATGTTGTACTGTTCTTTTTACTGCATACTCTAATGTTTGTCATGTGCTACATACTCTACTGTTATGTTATACACTGTACAAGTGCAACATGTTCCCTATAAAATATCTGAAGAACTATAATCATAGGGCAGCTGAATTTGACATAATAACTTGACATCCTAGAAAACTTAAACTCGTCACGACAAGAAATTTGGAACTAGCATGATGGGCAGCACGACCATCTTCGATAGCAAAACGCATCTCCAACAGCTGAACCATTCCTTAGAGATTAAAACAACAATTCATAGAATTTCAAGGTCGTTCGCGTGGTGCGACATAAATACTCAACTTTTCTTTTAGGCATTTGTACAGCTCTATTGTGCAATCTAAGCTCTAAATTTTTTTAGGATTCTGAGGTTGTCGTCTGTCACGACCTAAATTCTCACATTTTTCAGGCTATTTGCGTGATCGTTTCAAAAAAGTGTAAACCCGAAATAAATAAAATTAGCAGGATAAAACAGTTGAATAATTTCTCCATTAAACTGAAGCCAAACCATAGGATATACTGGGAAGTCACCGAGGTTCTCCTTCGGATCTGTGACATCCCCTAATTCTTCTTCCTTTGAATTCTATAATAAATGTTTCAAACTTGAACTATTCCTTTTTTACACCTTGTCCAATTTCATTGAAAAGTCCTATTTTTTTTACCTCTTTGAAGATAATATTTCCTAATTTTTATAGAGAGTATTCTTAGGTAACTACGGTTGTCTAAGATGTAATTAACTATAAAGGTTTGCCCCTATAGGAAGTTTTTCCGAACCAGCTTAAAATAAACCCTATTTAATTTTTCATATTAAATATGAGAATTTGTCTGCAAATAAAATAATTTTGCAGGCCAAACGGACATCATATATTTCTTAGTTTATTTAATTGAGTCTCATCCTCAAGTCTTGTGTTTATCACTCGGAATAGATACATGATTTGAGGTAAAACGCTCTTTCATTTAAATTGTGAAGATTATGGGGTCAGTTTGATTTCATATTTTCCTAAACTTATATTTATATGTAAATTAAAGCGTCCTTCCGAAGCGAGCGACGAGATTTCGATTCTGGTGATGACAGCTTCTTACGGGCAACTTCCCCAACTTTTTTAGTGCCGACAGTTGTCTTGTCAATTTCTTTGAAGGTGGCNATCCAAGAATTCTAGACCAACGACTAACTTGAAATCGTCAATAGGAATGATGGAGAAATTCAGCGTACCTGAACAACCTCCGACACACCTTTGGCTACTCCATGGATTGGCCTAGCTGTTGAGTTGACTATTTTGGTTGTCACTTCAAAACGATTGGCTTCAAA
The DNA here is from genome assembly GCA_002079205.1 of Phalaenopsis hybrid cultivar. Taxonomy (NCBI): domain Eukaryota; kingdom Viridiplantae; phylum Streptophyta; class Magnoliopsida; order Asparagales; family Orchidaceae; genus Phalaenopsis; species Phalaenopsis hybrid cultivar. The sequence goes on along the minus strand of JXCR01138301.1, from coordinate 494,550 downwards.
GGTATGATGGCTGATAAATGTTGTTATTGTCCTCTTGCATAGCAAAATGTCTCCACGCATCTCCTCCAAACTAGCACATGCGTCATTCATCTTGTCTTCATAGTCCCTTCGTATCTCCTAGAAGTCCCCCCATCAAGTCCTTCCACTTCTTTGTCATTTGGTCCCTTAAAGGCTCCTCCAGTTGGAGCATCACGCCTATGATCGTTGAATGAATTGAGATGTCCTCCTCGATTTCATTAACCTTTTAGCCAAGATCCTCTATCTGGGTCTCCATGCCATTCATTGCCTCCACCTGAGCAAGACGTGAATCAAAGCCGTGCATGATCTCCTTGGACCTCCCATGTGGTTTGAATGCAACTGGATCTCGTTGCTCCTGACGATCTTGCTCTTGTTGAGATGATTTAACAATAGTGAATTCCGACTTCATTATGTGCTCTTTGATGTTTTATTGTCATACCTTCAAATCAAGGCTCTAATACCAACTATCACGAATTAACTTATCTCAAGTCACCAGTGCAGCTTTAGCACTCATCATTGACACTAAATCAGCTAAACTCTCACAAAGCTTAGACTTGTAAGCAGAAAACATTCTAGGAAGAAGAGTAGGAAGAAGTATTGGAGAAATAAACACTTCACTAAGAAAGAGTAATTACAACACTTGAATGCTTGGGACCCTTGGATGGATTTAAATGAGGGGGAGAGATTCCTATTTACAGTCCTCTCTAAGTCTAAGAGAATCTTCTAGATTACATTAGAATAACCTAGTTTCTAGATAGTTCTACACCATTCTCTTACATACATAGCCCTAGATCTTTGGAGCTTTTCACTCTAATATTCTCTAGAAAGTGGTGGAGTCTTCTAGAGTTACTTGGATTGCGCTCCTCCATCTGGTCTTTTCTAGAATATTTCATCTCATGGTTGTCTTGCCAATTTCTTTGAAGGTGGGGGAGTGTGACAAAGAGCAGTGTTCCAATTGATTTTCTTTCTCACACAAAATGTTGATTATAATATGAATTTTATTTAATGATCTTCACATTTCAACCTCTAACAATTATATCATGATATGATAGGCAAAAATTATTACTTTAAGGAAATGCATGAAGAGAAAAATGCAAAGAGCATATTTTATATGGGAAAAAATGCTTTCATATGTTGAAAGATGTAGTTAGATATTACAAGCTGGGGAGATTTGTACTTGAACAAAAACTAATTACATACAGCAAAAGGTTAAGCTGAACAAGGCAATTGAGATGAATGTGATTTTAGTGGTATACATATAGAAAATGCTCTTATTGGGCGTATCATACTATAAGGTGATGTATAAAATTTTTCAAAAAAAGAAAAAAAAAGAATAAAAAACTGCTAAATGATGGATTCATTGTTTCACCATTGAGAAAGTTACAAATGCATTTTTTAAATTATGCTCTTGATAATGCGATGCGTTACGATTTACATAAAATCATTAGCATGCATATATAAATTATTCTATGAATTACTATAATTTAGAAATAAAATTAACAACTGAATTATTTAACTCACACAATAGTTAATACATCGAGGAAAGTTTCCATTATTTTTAACAGGTGAAAAAAAAAGTTCGTTTACAACAAAAGGATAACATCTAAAGATTAATTAGTGAGCATGTATATTAACTTGTATTTTGTAACAATGTACTTCAGAAATAAAGTTCATTTTGTGATAAATTTATAATTAAAATTGTATGTTTTGATTAGATGTTTTAACAATAGAAGATTGAACATTTGAATGATATTATGAATCTTCTTAAATTTTTAATTTGATCTTCTATTCTCATCTAGCTATTTACGGCTTTCGGGATAGATCATGACAAAGTCTCATATGAGATTATAGTTCTACATGGGGCATGAATCAAGCAATAAATTCCACAGAAGTGAAAATGGTGTTTCTTAATCAAATCTGCCCTTCTCGGTGGTTGTTGGCAACTACTATTGAAAATACATTCCCGCTGCCACTATCATCAATAGTAGAAACACTTAATACAAACAGGATGGCAAAAACATAATGTGGTACAAAAATCAAGCATATTTTAATTAAAATAAATATAACCAAAAAATGAATGCTAGCTAATATAATCTATAAAATTAAGAAAATTATACAATACCACTCATTAAATAAATATGAAATGAATTCATATAATAATAAATTTATTTCAATAACACATGAAGTAAATTATATTTAACATTATTAAATACCATAACCTCAATTAAAAAATATTTATATAATATTATATATTATTAATTTGAAGTTGAAAAAATGTATACTCACAAAAAAATTCAAAAAACTAAAAAATAAAAAAAAAATCTAAGCAAAATAAGAAAAATTGCATTAGTATTGAAAAGCTATTACTTTATTCAAGTAACATATTTTCAAAAAAAAAAAAAAGAACATATGGCTTAAGTTATTTATAAATTATATTTTAAATTAAAATTTATTATTTTGGGATGTGTATTATAATTGGATGAGTAGTATATGTGTTCGATATTTATCGAGGCTGGCTTGTGACAAAATATGTCCTGTACACATCCGACAAAATATGTTCCATTATTAGAGAGTCTAGATTAACACCATAAATTTTGCTTAAGCATTAAAGAATATATAAAAGTTAGGTAATATGCTTTATACCTTTCGTGTAATCATGAATCCACTGAAGAGATTCCACAGAGTATAGAATGGAGCAGCAATGATTGGTGCCACTAGATGACTAGGTGTGATTGCTATGGTCATCATGCCAAAAAATGTGAAGTACAACAAAGTGAAGTACATAAAGAACGAATACCAGAAAAACTTCAGCACTGTCCATTCAAATGATGCCATGCTATAAAATATGGTACCATAGATAAGTGTCTGTACAAGAACATAAGGAAACTCGATGGAAACCTGACCACAAAAAGAAGTTGGCTATTAATTAGCTCATATGAAGATTCACAAGCAATTTTAAGATTAAGAAATGGGTCAAACCTGGGCAAATGCAAAAGATAATGCTGCATACATTCCAGCTGCTCTTTCTCGGTATGAGACGAACCTTTCAATGGATACCACAGGCTGAACAGCAGTTGCATTAGTAATTCCAATAAACAGTACTGCGGCATACATAGATCCCATAGCATTGAAGATATCCTGCTGAGTTCCCCTGCATTTAGCGAAGATCATATGCTAGGCATTACCAAAAGAAAATTAAAACGTGATGATAGTATCTTAGCTAAATGAAACCATTCATAATACTCATTGTTGATTTAACTAAACTGAATCAAATAGGATGCTTTATTAACGCCATGTGACAGAATTCACAGATGGGCAGCAGAATAAAAATGGTAGGTGTCCATGTAAATACCTTTTTGAACCAAAACCCCAACAGATTGTACCAAACATCAATGAGATGATGATAGTGTAGAAGAATCGAACTGCAGTATACTGTGGGTTTCTCCAATAAGACAAATTCTGCTTCCAAAGGCAGGCAAGATACTGGGAAACAAATGGTTGTGAGTAATTTGTTGGGAAGTTCAACTCTTTAGTACCATCTTCAGGCTTGCTAAGATTTTCCACCAACTCCTTGTTTTGTCTAAAAGTTTAAAAAATTAGATAAAAAAAAGCTTGAAGGAAGGCACGATCTTTGAAAGACCATACATACTGGAATAGTTTCGAACTTCGATAATAGTCTGCAAAGTTCACGCCAAGATGATTTTCCATCAAAGGACTTGTTACTTCAAGCATCCAAGCTGCAGGGTTTTCACCATGCTTGATCTTAGGAAGTTCAGGTATTGCCTAGACAAAAAGTACCACTTCCCATGAGCACAACAAAAACAGCACTTCCGTCCAGAAATTTTTTAATGAATCAAGAAGATAATTTGGTTATTTGAAACTAGAAACTTAATGATACTTGAAAAACATACCTCGAAGAATTCAATTAGCTTACAAGAATCCGGGCCTAACAAACCAGCATATATAAGTTCCCCTCCACGCTTCATGAACAAAAGCTATGAAATAAAGACAGTAAGAATTTATATTATTACTACAATATAATATGCATCCTTTAGCAAATGCTTATAAATTCATAACTCCTTCAATAACGAGACATAAGAATACAAATGGAGTTGACCAACAAAACATGAGTAGGGTACATNATGCAAAGAGCATCTTTTATATGGAAAAAAATGCTTTCATATGTTGAAAGATGTAGTTAGATAATACAAGCTAGGGAGATTTGTACTTGAACAAAACCTAATTACATACAGCAAAAGGTTAAGCTGAACAAGGCAAATGAGATGAATGTGATTTTAGTGGTACACATATAGAAAATGCTTTTATTGGGCGTATCATACTATAACGTGATGTATAAAATCCTCCCAAAAAAGAAAAGGAATAAAAAACCGCTAAATGATGGATTCATTGTTTCACCACTGAGAAAGATACAAATGCATTTTTTAAATTAATGCTCTTGATAATGCGATGCGTTACGATTTACATAAAATCATTAGCATGCATATATAAATTATTCTATGAATTACTATAATTTAGACATAAAATTAACGACTGAATTGTTTAACTCACACAATAGTTAATACGTCGAGGAAAGTCTCCATTATTTTTAACAAGTGAAAAAAAAAAGTTCGTTTACAACAAAAGGATAACATCTAAAGATTAATTAGTGAGCATGTATATTAACTTGTATTTTGTAACAATGTACTTCATAAATAAAGTTCATTTGTGATAAATTTATAATTAAAATTGTATGTTTTGATTAGATGTTTTAACAATAGAAGATTGAACATTTGAATGATATTATGAATCTTCTTAAATTTTTAATTTGATCTTCTATTCTCATCTAGCTATTTAAGCTTTCGGGATAGATCATGACAAACTCTCATATGAGATTATTGCGATGTAGTACTTCTATATGGGGCATGAATCAAGCAATAAATTCCACAGAAGTGGAAATGGTGTTTCTTAATCAAATCTGCCCTTCTCGGTGGTGGTTGGCAACTACTATTGAAAATGCATTCCCGCTGCCACTATCATCAATAGTAGAAACACTAATACAAACAGGATGGCAAAAACATAATGTGGTACAAAAATCAAGCATATTTTAATTAAAATAAATATAACCAAAAATTGAATATATAAAAGTTAGGTAATATGCTTTATACCTTTCGTGTAATCATGAATCCACTGAAGAGATTCCACAGAGTATAGAATGGAGCAGCAATGATTGGTGCCACTAGATGACTAGGTGTGATTGCTATGGTCATCATGCCAAAAAATGTGAAGTACAACAAAGTGAAGTACATAAAGAACGAATACCAGAAAAACTTCAGCACTGTCCATTCAAATGATGCCATGCTATAAAATATGGTACCATAGATAAGTGTCTGTACAAGAACATAAGGAAACTCGATGGAAACCTGACCACAAAAAGAAGTTGGCTATTAATTAGCTCATA